>AFRD01000536.1:0-20414 GCA_000222875.2 Periglandula ipomoeae IasaF13
CTCTAGACGTAAGTGGATTCGAAAAAACGGGAGATTTCGAATCGAGGCTCACGTGGATGCAGAATCTCGATGACTCCCAAAGAGGTCCCTTGCATGGCGTCCCCATCGCCATCAAAGACAACATCGAAACTACTGGTCTCGCCACATCATTCGGCAATATCGCATGCAAAGACTACGTTCCCAAAGAAGACGCCGAGATAGTACGTCGCCTCAAGAAAGCAGGTGCTCTAATCATTGGAAAAACAACGGTCCCCGATTTCTGCGCAAATTTCTTCTCAACATCCTCGCTCAGTGAGATCAGCAAGAATGTATACGACACAACACGGGATACAGGTGGCTCGTCAAGTGGAAGCGCATCTGCAGCCGCGGCAAAAATGGCCATCGCCAGCATTGGCGGGGACACGGGAGGAAGTATTCGTTTGCCATCCAGCTTCAACGGGCTCGTCGGCGTCCGTCTTACGCCCGGACGAATTATTAGGCATGAGATGTCGCCTCTCCTACCCGCCCAGGACTCACCTGGTCCTATGGCCCGTTGCGTCGATGACTGCGCCCGAATCATGGATGTGATTGCTGGGTTTGACGAGAAAGACGCCAGCTCATCCGTCAATATAACAGCTCTTCTGAGGAAGACTTTCAGAGAAGCAATCATGGCACCTAGCCTACAACGTCGACGAATTGGAGTTGCACGCGATCTTTTTGGCACTCACCCCGGCATTACCTCCCTGATGAACGACGCTTTGGAGAAGTTCTCTGCTGCGGGCGCAGTCCTTGTTGATGTAGAGATACCAGATTTAGAGCACCATCTTGCGCAAACGTTCAATTATGACCAGAGCAAGAGCGAGATCAACGCATTTCTAACCTCGAGGGAGGGATTAGCACACCTGAAGCTGGAAACAATGCCGTATCATAAACTGTGTTATCTGCTGGACCAGATCGTTGTAGGGCCAGACGATCCAACAACTTCAACAGATCTATGCACAGCCCTTCTCTCACGTCCCAAGTTTCAACATGCTGTTGCATCGTTAATGGGTCACTATGGACTAGAGACTATCGTCTATCCCATTGCTCGGGTGCTACCTCCAAGACACGAAGATCTGTACTCCTTGAAGTAAGTTCATGTACTCAATACTTGCCACCATTTTGACTAAATTAATGACCCTGAGGTAGAGTGAAGCCGATTTCGTTCCCTACGAACACCCTCATCGCTGCTCAGCCAGCTTGGCCGGCTTTGACCATCCCGATTGGGAAAACAAGAGATGAGGTAGGGAAAGACAGGGAGCCTCTGCTACCTGTGGGAATGGAGATTTTGGGATTACCTCTGCAGGAAGAGACGATGCTGGCTTTGGGGACAGCTGTTGAGATCACATTGTGATCGACCATCACAATGCGTGGAGATTGGTAAAGTTGGTAAACATCCTTGATATAGAAGTCTCGGCTGTTCTAAACCTGAAATGACGCCTGTCTTTAATTCTATAGCTAGTTTGACGATTTGTTGACAGCGTTTCTCACAAACATTGCCCAAGTAGTACTTGGTGGCACATTACATTTTCATCAATGTGTACAAACAATTTATAGCGTCTATGATCATCGATGTTTCAGCTTTGTCCAGCCATTTGACCCAACACGGCTCGCAGACTTTAGTTCAGCCGCTTTCCCGTTTGCAACTTGGTCTCTTCCGGTATTGCCCGCTGGCGCATCTTCCATCTTCCACGCGTCGTCGTCCAGGAGCTCCCAGTCCGGTGTTGGGGCATCTCCTACCAACTTCTTCTTGAGCTTATCTGCGAGTTTCATCGGACTTGGTAGCCGGAATGATCTCATCAGCTCTGTTCCTTCTGTACTACCGAGGAAGTAGAAGGCGCCACCATGAGAGTAGCGGCCAAGCCAGTTTCCCTGTGGCTCCTCGCGCAGCTCCTCTCCATTGGCGCTCCAGCCCGGAGCCTTGACGTTAATTGTGTGGAAATCATGTGCTTGTGCGCTCATTAAAAAGCTATACAAATTACGTCCCATGGAGCAAATATCCTCGAAATTGCTCGTATCACCAATCGAAACTCCCTGAGAGCAACATAGCCAGGAGATATCGTATGCTAGAAGAGTAACGCCTTCAAGGAAGAAGGAGTAAGTGGCAGGGTCCTCCTTTGCGAGTTGTGTCAGAGGCTTCTCAACAAACAAGGGTCGAGGTCGCGGGGCGCGCTGAGAGTCATTCCCCCGTACGTGAGATGAGGATGACGAGACCCCCGGAAAACTAGGGAAAGGAGTATTGGGGTGCTGATGTGAGCTACTCAAATTGAAAATTGTTGGTCGAGGGTAGTCACGATGAGGAAGAGTGACCTCTGCTGGAAGGCGAATAGATAGATAATGACAGACGAGCATCAAAATGTGTGCCACATGGGCGAGAGAAGTCGATATGATTTCCGGGCTGATGGCTGTGAAATGCGGTCAATATATGCAAGTAACAGAAGAGCGAGAAAAGTATACGAACAGTCCATGCCTGTTAAATCGATGATCGGTACTTTGCCAAGGTGGTAGTCATAACGACCAGATCCGACTTTCTTCGTTCTTCTCAGACCGTAAAGTCTTACAGCCTCAGTGCAGAGAAATGCCCTTGTGTTAGCAGTAGCTTCTGCTTTTTGAGCCCACCGAAAGCGGAGCATTTGCGCTGATTTGTCAAGTTCCTGTTGTTGCTTGACTCTGCGTTGCACGAGGCCATCCGAAACGGAGGCGAAGTCCGACTTCCTCCTGGCCAAGACGGCTTTTCGAGCCCGGATTTCTTCTCGAGCAGCTTTGATTTCTTCTCTCAAGTTCTTGGCCGCGGCAAGAATCTGATCTGTCCGGTCCTCTATGATACGCTGTCGGGCGAAAGATGTGTGCAGACCAGTGGTTGAAGACTCGGCAAAAGAATCATTGATTTGACCCTTGAGCATTTCATGTTCCAGGATGACCTGCAAATTCTTCATACGGCCTTGGTAGATGCTATTTCGCGCATCGACGGCGCAGAGAAATGGCAGTTTCTGCGCATTGTGACGACGAAGGCAGATGCTGCACTCCATGATGCGCCTGCGACGTCTTCGTCTCCACCACCTTCTGGAAGATCTCACCGAGAGGGAAACAATGGCATTTGGAGGGTTGTGGCGGTCGAAGATGAGGGAGGAAAAGATGAGTTCCGTCTGAGTTAATGAGCTGCACAGCACCTGCTAGAAGTTATGACTGGCAAGGTTGAGTGAGATGGTCACGGGGCGAATGAGATGAGGATGGGACAGGCAGCTGTAGTTGAGGTCTGGTGGAATGACGCCACAAGTGCCGACGGCGCGTAGAGTGTGACAGGCACCCGTCCTAGCTGGTGTTTTGGTGTGGTCCGTGACAAGGTAGGGAAGGAGCGTCCCTCAACAAGGTGGCACTGGAACCAGACAGACAATGGGTTTGATCGATAAGGAAATAGGCAAAGACCAAAAAACACTCGACCTGCATCCGTGGCGCCGGCAAATGCAACAGACCACTCTGTCCGTCGCGGAAAACCCACCAAACCACCTTCAAGTTGAGCTCATATCACTTCCTACTCCCTACCCAGCGATGTCTTCACCTCCCAGGTCTCCAGCCAGTGAATCTGTGGCATCGGATCCTCTTTCCGTAGACCGTGACCAGCCAGCTGGTGACGATACCATCACCCTGTCGGACATGGAAAAGCGAATGCAGCCCAGGGAAGAAGACACCGGAAATCTATCGGATCAAGGTGTCGAGGATGCCTCTGCCTCTCTCCATGCAGCCAGCCCTCCTCCAGCAGAAGTTCCTCCCTTTGATTGGGAGAACTTTGAGGCAAGATATGAAAGTGCTTTGAAGCAGGCAGACGACGAGGAGAAAGAGATTTTGAAGGAGGCTGAAAGTCTGTCAAAGGTACCTCGTCCCAGCTTGACTCCGGTCCAAATTAAACTCTTTACTGACGTGGGATGGCATGTAAGTACTTTCAAGTTTGGGCATCTGCGGCTTCAGTGCACGATGATGAGCGTGCCGTGAAGCGCTTGCGGACCCGACAGCGTTTCGTCAACCTATCGGAGGAAAAAATGGCACAGAAACAGAAGCACTGTGAGTTTCAACTAAGGCTTCTTAATCCTGAGTTTCACTCTAACAGCAAAGCAAAGACGAAGAGGTTGTTCGCGCCTTTGAAAGCGCTCTCGCGCTTCTCAAATCGAGTTGAGCCAGGCACCGGAGCTAGCGC
Source organism: Periglandula ipomoeae IasaF13 (assembly GCA_000222875.2). Taxonomy (NCBI): domain Eukaryota; kingdom Fungi; phylum Ascomycota; class Sordariomycetes; order Hypocreales; family Clavicipitaceae; genus Periglandula; species Periglandula ipomoeae. The sequence goes on from AFRD01000536.1 coordinate 4,211, forward strand.
CAGCACCAGCACTAATTGTACCTGCACTTTCAGCGCTGTTGCTCGTGCCACAGTGGTATCGAGCCCCACCCGACACTTCTGTCAGACGCGTGCGCGAATGCACTTTTCTTTCAATCTCCATCAATGACTTTTCCTTAGACGAGTATCAACAACACCTTCTCCATCGCCACCCACACCGTCGGCGCTGAGACCTAGCTGTCAACTTCGTTTGATTGTCAACAAACAAAAGAAGAAAGCCCATGAAGCACACAGTTCTTAATTTTGCCGCCTCCAGCGACAAAACCTTTTGCTAGCTGTTTTTGCAAGTCTTTTTACACACCTGCCCTCAATATGACCACAGACGGCCATTCAAATTGGCAAGAGCGAGCAGGAGCCCTTCACATTTCAGAGGTAAGTAGAGCTAGCTGATAATCTGCTTCATTTTCTTCAACTGACTTGTTCTTCAGGATGACATTGTCGCATTCCATCACAGCCATTTCTCTGCAGACTCAGTGGCCAGTTTTGCTGCCGACTATCTGACCTTGCCTCCTGCAGACGATGCGTCTTACGGAAGCTACGGCGAAGGCTGGGAAGAAGAGGACGATTTGGGGTTCTATGCCGACGGCGTTAAACGCACATTGACTGATGAGCAGATCCAGATCTTTCGCCACTCTGAGCTGATAGAGCTACAGAAGCAACAAGGCAAAGCCAAGGCATCCAAGCTGACCGGCAACGATGATACCGGAGACGGTGAAACGAAAGAATCATCAAATACACCTACTCAGGATACCCGTCTTCACAGCAACCGCGTTGCTAAGAAAAAGAAGAAGAAAGGCGGTAGAAGTGCTGTGCAAGAACCCAAACCTGACTTGAGAAAGCAAACATGGGATGTCGTTGACGCAGGTCTGGACTCTCTGGATTACGACTGAGCCATCTATCAAGCGAACATTCGATCGATTTCTTCCACTTGCCTAGGTGAGCAACGACTTTTTTTTATTTCATTCATGTTATGCATACTACCTAAATGATGAAAACCTTTGTATCGTCATCCTTAGTCAGATCTGGATCCCGGACAGATGATTCACGCGACTTGCTTCAAGTGAGGATGGACGATGCATCTAGACATGACGAGCACATTAATCTTCTCTCTGAGGTTTCCTTGTTACTCAATTTTCCCCTTCACTTAACTTGCATGATAGCAGTTGTGTCTGACTCAAAGTAATATAGTTTCAAGGCGGAATGGCCTCATGGAGCGTGCGTTGGTTCTCTCAGCGCAGCCTTCCATATTTACTTGAGAATGACCGAGGAGCCGAAAAGCAAGACTTTGGCACCTGGTATCTCATAACGATAGTACGATATCATAAGTGACGAAGCGATTTCTCTATTGTTACTTTAATGCCTTGATTGTTTCGCCCAATTTCATGACCATACTTCAAGACGGGGCTTTAAGCAGCAATGTTGAATCGTTGCACCGTTGGAACCATGTCATCCGGCCGGGTGCCATTAATGTTTGGTTAGATTGGCGGGCCTCTCTAGGTACCTAGTTAGCTAGGCTATTGTGTTGGCATTATGGCACAATAATAATCACATCACATCAAAAAACATGTTTCATCTTGATCTAACGCATCCATCCTTCATTATTCACAGCACCGGCCGTGCCTTAGCAGAGCAGTGTAAAGTTATCGCGTGAGGTGTATCAACGCGGCCAGATGTGTGACTGCCAATTGCAGCCCATTACGGAAGCGTAAGTGGGGCCCCACGCAAGTTGAGCAACGGCTGGGACCCATCCCACTTGATTTTGCCCTTCACCACCCTTTGCCCATCAGATCCGGACCGCCAGCCTTCCTCGCGATCACCCTCGTCGGCCAGACCTTGCGCCGGTCGTCACCTCACAGACCCGACAACATCCAACTCTCGATATATTGCTGGTGTCGCTGCTCTCGCGACACTGTCCGCGCTGAGGCACCATGGCGCGCGTCTACGCAGATGTCAACCAGAACATGCCCCGCAGCTATTGGGATTACGATTCCGTCAACATCAGTGCGTAGATCGGACTCGAAATTGGACTGACTGCGAACTGTGCTAACGTGCTTCTTAACATAGGCTGGGGCGTGTTGGAAAATTACGAAGTTGTGAGGAAGATTGGTATGTCTATCCCGGCCACCATGCTGTGCGCGCCATGAGGTGCTGATCCCGAGACGACGCTGCTTAGGTCGAGGCAAATACTCCGAAGTTTTCGAAGGCATCAACGTCGTCAACTACCAAAAATGTGTCGTCAAGGTTCTGAAACCTGTGAAGAAGAAGAAGATCAAGCGAGAGATCAAAATCCTGCAAAATCTAGCTGGGGGGCCGAACGTTGTTGCGTTGCTAGATGTGGTTAGAGATTCTCAGGTCAGAAACTTGTCCTTTGTTCATCTCTCTTGAGTTTGGATCATCATGCGCTCCATACAACGTCTTCACTGACACAAGTAATACTTCTGATTACAGAGCAAGACACCTTCGCTGATCTTTGAATACGTCAACAACATCGACTTCCGTAGCCTGTATCCGAAATTCAATGACCTCGATGTGCGCTTCTACATTCACGAGTTACTCAAGGCTCTTGATTTTTGCCACAGCAAAGGCATCATGCACAGAGATGTGAAACCTCATAACGTTATGATTGATCATGAGAACAGAAAGGTATGTCCTATGCAAATTGCCCTGACTACGAGCTACCGCTACAAAAATTGCTAATCCATGTATCTGATATGCAGCTGCGTCTAATCGATTGGGGTCTGGCAGAGTTCTACCACCCTGGCACCGAATACAATGTGCGAGTGGCATCACGATATTTCAAAGGACCAGAACTGCTTGTCGACTTTCAAGAGTACGACTACAGCTTGGATATGTGGAGTTTGGGAGCTATGTTTGCGTCCATGATCTTCAGGAAGGAACCATTCTTCCATGGCAACAGCAACTCTGATCAACTCGTCAAAATTGCGAAGGTGTTGGGCACAGATGAGCTCTTTGACTATCTCGACAAGTACGAGATTGAGCTGGATTCGCAATATGACGATATTCTCGGACGATTCCAAAAAAAGCCTTGGCACAGCTTCGTAACGTCTGAGAACCAGCGTTTCGTCTCAAATGAAGCCATAGACTTCCTCGACAAGCTCCTCCGATACGACCATCAAGTAAGTCTACCCCTATAATGGCATGGAACTAGCGAGTTGGCTTTTACTGACATTGACGTCTTAGGAACGACTTACTGCCAAGGAAGCTCAAGGCCACCCCTACTTCGACCCCGTACGAGACCCCGAGGTTTTCAAACGCCATCTGGCTGACCCCAATGGATCGTACAAATCATGAGGTCAGCAATGCGCCAGCAATGCGCATCACGGACACTCATCCGCAATCCGAAGCGACAGCCCCTGTCTCGTCCCTACTTCCTTCAGTGTCCACTTGAACATACCAGCCATAGCAGCCTCAGATGATGGCGACTGACATCATCTCTTTCACACCCAGTTGGCTCGTCAAGTTTTCCAGGCAGAAAATGGGTTAAGCCGGAAGTATCCGACCAATTTGAAAGACAACTGCTTTGGCCTCAGACGCGCTTTTCAAACGCGACCGATTTTAATCAGGGAGTATGAATGAAGCCAGTGCTCGACTACACAAACCACACAATCAACCAAGGCGAGTTGAGTAGGAAACGATTTAAGAAATTCAAGCGGGTTCTACGGCGTGCAAAGGGGGGACTCGAAGGCGTTCACGGGAAACGAGGATTGAAATGATACAGCAGCGGGGGGGGAGAACACATATCTACTTCTTAGTCTTTCAGGGGCCGCTTCTCTTTGCTGTTTCATGTGTGTCAGGACGTTCTGGGAAGTCTTGGTCCTTTCTTTTTTTCAGTTTTGCTTCTCCTTTAAGCAGCATGTTAATGAAGAACATTGGAAAGTCGAGTTCTACAGTTCGATGAGTTGCTTGCAGCCCAAAATTCTGAATACCGCCACAATTCAGACAAATTTGTTCAGCCGATTGCTTCGACCAATCGTGGCTGAATACCAGAATCATCATGTTAACACACCACTTATTATCTCGTAGAACAATATCGTGACTTCAACAACTTGTTGGTCTGCAAGAATAACTCCCAATATTACATGACTACTTGATACTCTGAAGGGCTCTTTTTTCTAAATCTTGGCTGCCACCACTTCGCTTTGTAGTGAGTCAAGCCTAGAAACGATTCGTATTTTCGGCCATTTGCCGCACAACCTACTGACTCTAACTTCAGATGCACTCGTGGAATTGGATGAGGGTTCTTTTATATTCAGATAAGTTTAGACGGTGTGTCGGTCTTTGAAAGGCGAGTCGGCTTAGCTCAATCAAGGCTATGGTACTGGACAGACATACTTCAGAAGAGTATGAATAATAATGACGCTGTCAATAGGAGGTACACAAAGTGCCGACATAGGCTTCACATTCATAAACTACCTCCAACGTCACAAGCATGTGAAGCAGAAGTCCCGATTACAAGTATACCCATCCACACCACATTCCTGAACACTGCCATCTGCGGCACTCCCTGAGCGTTTGGAGACATGTTCATCCGTATGCCGTCTTTTCTTCTTCTTTTTCTCTTTTGCCCTTTCTCGCTCTGGTCGCGCGGGGTCCTCTGTTGTACGTGGCGTAGACTTCCATCTCTTTGTTGCGCCGTCTGCGGCTGTCTTGCGGGCTGAGAGAACCTTGGCCGACGATGACTTCGACTTTACCGGACCGCCTAGTTCGTCTACATCGTCTTCGACCTCCCGGCGCCTAGCGCTGCCCGAGACTAGCGAAAGTAATGAACGCCTTGATTTGTGGCGCTTCTTGTCTTTAGTAATGTCGGGCTCAGACGTGAATGGCATGAGTGTCCTCGATGATGTGGACGATTTGACAGCTGCGTGATGCTGGACAGAGGGTCGTTTTGGCTCTGATGCGACTGGTGGCGGCCTGCTTACCTCTTTCCACTCCGCGTGCTTGTCTGCGCCTTGTTCGGTAAGCATTGACTTCAGCGACATTTGCTTAGCCGCCTGTGGTCTGACTTCTTGTGTCTTCAACTTCGGTGCTATGACAGCCTGCTTAAACTCTCCCATTGTTCGCTTCTCTGTAATGATGGGCAGCTTTGGAGGCGCTTGCTTGACATCCAGAAAGATGGGGGTACAGCGCTCGGTGGATCTCGGTACCATTGCTGCACGATGTACAGGTGATCTTCTAGGAGTGACAGTTGGGCGAGTTTTCTGCCTTGGATTATCTGGCGTTCGAGGAGCCGCGAGGATCGGCGACGATACAAAGAGAGACGGGCTGCCCCTTGAACTTTGACGATCATGCGGCGAAATATCGCCAATAATCGACTCAGATGGGGCATAAGTGTCAATCGGATCTGCCAAAGGAGTCGAAGGGCCGACTCTCTCTAGTCTCTCTGGTGTTGATGGGGGAGACGCTACCTTCAGTTTGGGTGTACCCGGTGTTCTTGTCTCTGGTGCATACTCTGGTGCCATAGCCGCCGTTGGCGCTGGAGGAGAACTGGCACACGTCTCGTTTGGCATTTCGGCTTGGTCTCCTAATTCCTCGAACTCATCGTTTTGAGGTTCTACTGGCACCTCATTTCTGACAGCCAGGACGACTTCTTTGTATACGGCTGACGATCCGGTGGCGCCCGTTTCCAAATTGGAATTCTCGCCAACCAACTCCAGTTGGTCCTCAAACTTTTCATCTGTTGTGGCTTGACCAGCAGGCACCTGCGTAGTCATCATGATAAGGTCATTCGAGGACGTTGGCGATGAAGGAAGACCGAACTCGTCAGATCCGTGCGAAGTCGGGGTCCGACCCTTCAGAGTTCGTGTTGGTGTGGGTGTTTGACTTCCTAGAGTGCGGATGGGGGTTGAAGTAGATGCAGATCGTACATCCCTCATTGATGGAGAAAACCCTTCAGCGCTTGATGTTGGGCTGGGGAGCGAAGGTGTCGACTCGATCGATTTGGCGATACTTCGTGGTGACTCCATTATCACAAAGCCCGCACTGTCATCGCGTTCGACTGAACCTGGGGATCCAGGAGCCTCTCGACTTTCTGAACCATCACTCAGATTCGATGGCGAGGACTGCTGCTTGGGAGATGCTCCATCATTGCTGGTATCCAATAGCTCTGTGACCCTTGTATTCTCGTTTGACTCCAGGTCTTCTTCGGATGAAGATTCAGTCTGGTGGACTTCCCGCTGCTTTCTTGGTGACGACGGCCGTGCCCTACTTGGCCCATATGCTTGTGTTTGGACTTGAAATCCATTCCCAAACATAAATCCGCCCTGCAGAGATGATATGTCTTGCGCCAAGCGTCGAGCGACACCATACCAAGCATCCTCACTTACTGGGTTTCTGTTGGCATGTCCGCCTAGAAGCGCTGTCATACTGTTCTGAAGCCCAGGAATCTGCACTTTTCTTCGGCACCGTTTGTATCCAACTGGGTATTTTCTCGGTCGACCTCGTTTTCGCTTTACTGGCTCTTGCTGGGGATCTTTACCAGACTCTGCTGCAGCCGGTGTTGGAGGGGGTTGCTGGAGTAAATGCTGAACTGGTTGCCGCACGATTTGTTGCTGCAGCGGCACGAGAGGCTGCTGGAAATAGGGGCTCTGGAAAGGCTGGTACGACATTTGCTGGGGGAATGCCTGGAAAGGCTGCTGCATCATAGTCTGGAAGGGTTGATGAAAAGGTTGCGATGTGAAGCCAAATTGAAACGGGGGATAGAAATATGGCTGTCCAAACATCGGGGGCGGGTAAGGTATGAATTGCGGCGGTACTTGTTGCTGAGTTGGGTCCGGTTTTCGTGGCCGCCCTCGTTTTCTCTTGTTGCTTGTCTCAGCTTCTGACTCATTTGCTCTCGTTGCGTCTGAGGTGCTCGACAGATTGCGAGCGAGATGGTTTGGCTGAGTAGAAATGTTCCTGATCTCAGTAGCTGGATCTGCATGTATTGCAGAAGCAGCTGTCGCGGGTGGCTTTGGTCGCGATTTGTTTTTTTTAGAAGAACTTGCCACTGGTCTTTGGTCATTGCTGTCGGGACGAGAATATTTCCTAGGTCGTCCTCGCCCGCGTTTGACAGTAGTGTCAGTAGAATTTACGCTTGAGCCAGCAACGGTAGACGGGTTTGTAACTGAATCGGGATTTTTCTTGGAATTGTTGCTGGTGGTTGCGCCTGGTGGCACACTGAATAATGGAGTTTCGTCATCTGAGAGCATGCATGCCAGATCAAAGTCTTGATGAGAAGGTTTGTTGTACGAAGCTCGAGCTGACTGGGCTGGCGGCGGAGCTGCCTCATCTTCTTGGGTAGGGCAGGTATCTTGAGAGTCCGGAATGACTTTGGCCAATGACAGCGCCTTACGCACTTGATTTGAGGAAGATGCATCGTCGCCCGTCTGTGACGGCGTTTCCTGATCCTCTGCTGAGAATATGGGGTCATCTACCGTGTCGCTATCCTCCTCTGCGGCTGCTTGGGTCTTGTTTGCGCGATGACTTGCTGATATGGCGTGAGGATCAAAATGTTCCTGTCCTTGGGCGGTTCTCTGCTCGAATACGTCGACGAAGGCGGAAGCTTCCTCAGGATGTTGTTCAAAAAGATTAGCAGATTGACCCGTCTCCTCAATTCTGTGATCTCTCTGCCTCGAAGCAGTTGGAGAAGGTGTTGCCTTCGGCCATTTGCCACCAGATCTTGGTGACAAGAGGTTGGACTGCGCTCGCACAACTGACTGATCACCGAAGCGATAATCAGCGCCCCAACCAGAAGCGAAACCGTTTGGGTCCGGATATTCATAACCCTCTTGAACTTGTGGAAGCATTTCCCATGGGCCAAGGGCAAACGGAGATACACCATACGGTCCCAATGTAGATGCATATCGCAAACCGCCACCGTCGTATAACCCCGAGATGAGACTGGGCCCTTCCTCAACATCCCGTTCATCATCGTAAGAAGGCCCTCCGCCCAAACCATCTGGGTCAGGATACGGGCCTTGTAGTTGCATATAGTCAGGCATCATGTCCGTGTCGTCCGTGTCAGTCGCCCAAGGCTGATTCTCATGGCCGATGTCCACTGGATCATCTGCATGGCAATCTTTAGACCCAGCATCTGCCATCTCATGATCTATCAAATCTTCGACCACGGCGCCATCCTTTTCGTCTTCCTCGTCATCGGCTGATTTTCTGTGCCCTTTTTCGCCACCACCCACCGCTTCCTCTTCCAACTCCTCATCGTTATAATCATCGTCTTCTCCTGGAATCCCAAGATCCACTTCATGGCGCATATTCTCGATGTGACCGTTGTTGACAACGATTTTGCCAGTAGCCAGATCAATCTCATCGCCAATGCCTCGGAAGTCACGACCGTATTTTTCGAATATGCGGGTCATGCTATCTTGAAATCGACTGTCAGAATACGCTTTTTCGATGGCGATTTGATACGAATCGTCTTGTACGACTGGGCGACATTGTTGTCTCTTAGGGGCAGCTTCGGTATCATCATCGCCGTCATATTCCTCCCACTCGTCCTCGACTTCTTGAGGCGGCTCGCCCAGTCGCCGCCGTTTGACTGGGGGTTCCATGATGGCGCATAGAGGTTGTTGAGCACCCCATATGGCGGGTTCCGATATTGTCACAACCAGATGTTCCGATACATTGAAAATTGTCTGCACAAGCAGAGTGTAGCTCCGCGGGTTGATGTTGCAGGTGTCGAAGTTGCAGGCACGGGTGTGGCTTTCCAGGTAGAAGAAAGTGGTTCACCCAGTGAATGCCTGTTAATCGAGACTAACATTTCGACGCGTCGTGGAGCTGCAGCCGTAGCCATGGCGCGCGTTAAGTGGCGGGCCAAGCACCGGACAACGAAGACTGAACCCCACATGTGCTGTCACTCGCTGGGAAACAGAGCCATTCACCAGAAGACCCCTTGACAGTCTCCAGTCCTTCTGACGTAGAACGCAACCTTGACATGTGGGACGGGCGAGTGACCTTCCAACCATCGCATTGCACAACTTCGGCCGCCAGAGTACATATCGCTACCTTTGCGATCATCGTCCGCGCTTCTCGGTGAACTCCTGCGAACCTGCCTTGGAGCAACTCGCGACTAGCGCGGCTCGGACTCTTTTCAGGCGCAACATTCCACATATGGGTCGTGAATCTTTCCATTATGTTCTGCCAGAAGTGTCGGCAGCTACTCAAGCTCGATGGATCACTTGAGGATCTCAATCCGGCGGCCTACGATCTGTTAATATGTAAGTTGATTTGATACGGCTCTTTCGGCAGATTTCTGATCAGTGTTGCAAATTCATAGCTGCTACAACACCGCAGGCTTCACGACGCCAGTCGGAAGCTCGACCCTCACCTCAACAATCACAAGAACAAGTGAGAAAATCACTCTATGATCGAGTAACGCAAAATTCCGCTCATCCGACGTTCAAGAGACATCATGGAGGCCAACCGCGCGACTCGACCATGTCCTTCATATATCTTACCGAGTCCCAGGTCGGCCATCCGCAACCTTCAGCCAAGGAGTCCCCTCCACCTCCAGCGGCACAATTACGAAGATCTGGGTCTGCTCAGGATTCTACAGCAAACAGCCAACAAGCCACAAGAAGCGATGAGATGGAACGAGTGAATAGACTATTTGAGATTCTATCATCGAGATTTGACATTGACCACCCCGTTTGTGTCGAGTGCACAGACTTACTCGTGGACGGGCTACAAAGAAAGTTGGAGGCATCGACAAAGGAGCGAGACACATATGTGAAGTATCTCCGACAAGTAAAGACCGAACGACCGGGTGCAGACGAGATCAAGGCTCGTCAAGAGGCCTTGAAGAAGGCGGAAAAGGACCGAGCTGCGGCTATGGAAGAGTTGAAAAAGCTGGAGGTCGAAAAAGGTGCGCTTGACGAGGAAATACTGGCACTCGAGGAAGAGTCACGTCAGCTAGACAAGGAAGAAGAGTTGTTTTGGAGGGAACGAAACGCCTTTGCCACTAAAATGGCCGATTTCCAGGCAGAGCGCGACAGCATCAACGCCAAGTATAACCACGACTCGCAGCTCCTCGAAAAGCTGCAGCGTTCAAATGTGTACAATGACACCTTCTGCATCAGCCACGATGGCAGTTTTGCTACGATTAACGGACTCCGCCTTGGCAGGCTATCCAATAAGCAAGTTGACTGGCCAGAGATCAACGCGGCATGGGGTCATGCGCTTCTGCTGCTCGTCACAGTGGCAGAGAAGCTGGATTATAAGTTTCATGGCTACGATCCTCAGCCCATGGGCAGCACGTCGAAAATAATCCGTTACGACATACCTAGCCCGTCATCCAGTAGGCTTGGAAGTCGTGCGATGCAGGCTCCGCCTAAAAAACATGTACTGGAGCTTTATAGCTCCGGAGATATGCCACTGGGATTGACTTTCATGCATTGCAAGTTCGACAATGCCATGGTTGCTTTTCTAGAGCTTGTAAGACAGCTCGAAGTCCATGTGCAGAGGCAGACGGAACGATCAGCCAGCATGTTGAGCTTGCCCTACAAGATTGAAGGAGACAAGATTGGCGACGTGAGCATCAAGTTGGGGATCGCACAAGATGACGGCTGGACTAAAGCCTGCAAGCTTACACTTACGTGCTGTAAGTTCTTATTGGCGCACGCCAGCAACGTTGGTTCAACGACCAGAAATAAGAATTCGTGAGTTTGACCTGGCATGGTATAGTAATTGTACGAGCGTGAGATGTCTCTGTCAATAGCGTTTCTTCTTCTTTTCAATCAAAATTCACTAAGGTCGCAAGCCAGGCTAGGGTTGTGATGTAGGTGGATTTGCCACGTTGTGCTCATCCTTTCAGTTTTGCAAGCCATCAAGAGTTCCTTACATGCGGCTTAAAGTCGGTCTAATCGAATGAAAGTTGCTGATGCCGAAAATATAGTTTGCAGGGCGCGGATGATTACTAGGAGAAGGCTACTATACGAGGCCTAAGTCTCCATAAAACCATGTTCAAAGGGCATAAGAAAGCCGACTTTGAAAGTCGCGATGAGCAGGTCTAAGCACTACATGAGAAACTCAGTTGTCAAGTCAAAGACGGCTTCAATAGACGTTCAAAGCGTCATAAATGAAAACATGCTGTCAACAAGCTCGTAGCGACGTCATGTCGCTTCATAGACGCTATACAGTAGTTATCAGTCTCATCATGTTTCCAGCACTCATCATCACTAGCTTATTTGTCGCTCAATGCAAGTCTTATTCGTTGCCCACGTTATACATGGTCGTCTTTCATGCCTCATCCAAAAAAGAAGATATCAAGTATGTTCGCAAAATAGCCTCTCCATGTCCCATCTCGTATGCAATCAACCATGCTCAAACCTCAATTGTGAAATGGCTAATCTGGGAATAATATGCATGCACTGCCAACTCCAAAATGGACACATCGCCAAACACCTCGCCGCCGTCAAAGCCGCCAACCACTATTAACCTGCTATCGTAGAGCACAGTGCCATGGTACCCACGCCCGCTCGGTGGCTGGCCGTAGACTTTTCTCTTGTCCCACGTCATGGTTACCAGGTTGAGAAGTAGCACGTCGTTACAGTAGTCGTTCCCATCGTGGCCGCCTAGAACAAATAGATACGAGCCAACTATAGTGGCTGTATGAGAGAGTCTTCTGTAGGTGACAGGCATGTTGACAGATTTCCATATGTGCGTTTCAATGTCGTAGACCCAAACGTCGTCGAAGCATTCGCCGCCGTCCGAACCACCAAATATAATGAGCTTGCTGCCTACCATGTTGGCTGTGTGATAGCCTCGAGCCTTAGGGCGAGTCTCCTTGCCGCTTGGGGAAGCCTTCTCGGGGCCGGATATGAGTTTCCATGACATCTTTGTCGGGTCACTAACATCAAGTCTCCATATGTCGTTAAAGGCCCTGACACCGTCACCTCCTCCAAAGACGTAGATGCCATTTTTATATAAGCAGGCTGTGTGAGCTCTTCGCTTGGAAGGAATTTTGTCTCCTAGGATGCGAGGTTTCGACCATCGGAAATTCACAGTATCCAGAACGTACACGTCATTATAGTATGCGGGACCATCACCGCCTCCAAATACAACCAGCTTTTTACCAACAGCCGTACAAGTCATGGCCCTTAGTGGCAACGGAAGTTCGCCCACCACGTGCGGCGCGGACCAGTAGAATGCGTCCGCATCAAGAACGTATACCGTATTGAAACATGTTCTCGCATCACAACCGCCGAAAATGTATATGTTTGATCCGATCAATGTTGTCGTGTGAGCTCGAAGATTCGAGTGCGGCGATCCAGACACGAAAGCCTTGGACCAGTACATGCCAGATGCCGGGGCAGGCTCGACGTCCGGTGCAGAATCGGCATCAGGGAAAGGAGGAAATGGTACATGTTGTCCTCGAGGTGGTTTGGTAACTTTTGTAGTTTGCCGGGCTGTGGCGGACGCAGACAAGGTCTTCCGTGTACCCAACGACGAATTCGTCCGCGAGACGGACGGTCGCTTCTTCTCTTTGTCTTCACTTTCAGCAGGTGGATCGGCGCCGTTTGAAATAGGAGGTAGTGATGCGACATATGTGCTTGAACCAGAGTTTGAAGCTACTTGCGAGACTGACTGAGACCGTTGGCGTATGGAAAGGTCAGACGACTTTCGTCGTCGATCATTGATGCTTTTGCTGGCGAGATGGCCGGGCGTATGACTCCGCGGCAGCGGTGCGGGCTCGGGTTGCTCATCCTTCTGTATCATCCGAGTCGCGGAATATGGTCGTTTGTTGTTGAGATTTGCTCGTCGAGGCTTTCGAGCTGGCCTTACTAGGGCGTATTGGCTTTGTTTTGACAGACTTGTGAGGGGAGCGAGCTGAGGTCCCGGCATCGGACATGTCGTCACCGCAAGAGGCTCATGGCCCGCGGGGCATTGGCGTTCTTGTAATGGATGGAGAAGGATGGGTGACTGACAAATACGAAGGAGAAAATTGATGAAGCAACGGGCTGCAGGGTAACAGGAGGATGGATGACGGCGCAGTGCATGGATCATTATCCAAGGCGTTGACGATCCCCTGCCAGTTTCATCAACCTGTCGCGACTGATTGAGGGACAACAAGAGGGACGGAGGGGTAGCAATGGGTACCTGGGTACATGTATTATCCTGTGGCACACAACCTTGGGGACACAGTCAGGGACCACTTAGCTCCAACACAGTGGACGGCCGCCCAGAGACAGTCCGAGCCAGGCACCTTCCAGCTTCTGTCTCCAGTACGACGGAGTACTGCTCCCCGCGATAGCCCCACAAAGCACTAGAGCGATGCATGAATGAAGCATTGCCAAGTACTGCTGCGTTGGTTGGCCAAATTCGGAGTGGCGGGAACCGCCGAGAAAGTCATTGACCAGACTGGATCGATGGATATCTGTCCTGTTTCCCAAGGTTCGTCTGAAACTGGGTGTTAAGTTGTCTTTATTATCAGGTCAGGCTGATTGGAAAACCAGCTGCCAGCAGTGTAAGTCGTTGGCGGGTGCGGGCAGTGTCAAGTGGTACCGACATCTGTCGACGGTCCGTTTTTGGCAAGTGCACCAAAACTTGTGGAAATTTTTGCCTCCACCAAGACACTCATCTGAAATTTACACATGGCTGGAGGCTGTCTTGAACAAAATTGTCTCTGGTCGCCTTGTAGCTGACTTCTTCACTATATTTCCCATCGGAAACTTGACACGCAAACCTACTCGTGGAATTTGCGTAGTGCACCAACCTTGCATTGACTTCCTTTACCTCGTGGGCAGTGCCATCTGTTACAGGAACGGGCAAAAGTCCCAGCTTTCACCCTCCGTTGAGATCCTGTTTTCACGGCTGTCACAATGGCTGATAACAGTGACACCAAAATGGTCGACCAGGAACAACCTTTGGCACCCCAACCTGGTCCTGCAGCTTTAGCCAAAGCTTACAACAAGTTCAACGCCCAAATGCCGACAGATCTGGCAAACGCTGTATCAAGGAATGGAACCGAACCTTCGCATTCTGAGGAACGAGCCGCGAAAAGACTTAAGGTGGATGAATCGGCTCCCTCCAACAGTGATGACAGTGTGAAACAAATAAAAGATGACAACTTGAACTCGCAAGCAAACGAAAATGGAGATGCCCTTAGCTCAGGCACAAATGGACAGAACGGAACAACTGAACGCCATGCTGGATTGGCCCCCATAAAGAAAGAGTACGTCATAATCTACAATTCGGTTTGACTACATGTGAAACTAATGGATGTCAAGATATATCATCGAAGTATCTACCGGGAGAAATTCCAACTCAGAGGCCGTAGACGATGATGCGGCTGAGGGGCGTGGTGGTGACGCTAGGGACTCAAGGGGCGGCAAGGATGGTGGTCACAAAGGCAAGCAGGGTAAGAAGGAGAAGAGAAAGAAGGGGCAAAACACAGAGCGCAACTTCGGAACCTCTCGGGATGCCATACAGCTCTGCAACAGTCGTGCCCTGTATCCTGAGTTTTCTCCTCACGAATGCAAGTTCGGTGACAAATGCCGCATGTCACACGATGTACGCAAGTATCTCGAAGCAGGACGCCGTGGCGATGTCGAAACTTTCGAAGGCAAATGTCCCGTTTTTGAACAATATGGCACTTGTTTCTCTGGCTGGAAATGCAGATTCGTCAGAAGCCATATGGAGGAAGTTGAGCACGAGGATGGACGCAAAGAGCTGGTTCTCATTGACAATTCCAAGGACGAGAAGTACGCCGGGAAGGATGGAAACAAGAGCGTCAAAGTATCTGCTGGTGATGAGACGGACGAGCGTCGTCCTGGGGTCTACAATAATGTTGATATGGCCATCAAAATCGAGCTCAACAGGAAAAGGGTCGACTTCGCCAAGGCAGATGAGTACATTAAATGGATCAACGACGAGGCTAATCTCAACAATGAGTTCCACCACCGGCGGAAGGACCAATCGACAGAGAGCATCGACGATATTCGTGCTCGATTTGTCGACCCTCCGTTCAAACCTTCAGAGAAGCGCCGCTTGTACTTCGGTCCTGAGACGCCAGCGTTGGCTCCCCTGACCACTCAAGGCAACTTGCCTTTCCGTCGCCTCTGCATCGAGCTGGGCTGCGAACTTACTTATTCAGAGATGGCTATGAGCATGCCCCTGCTTCAGGGTACTAAAGCTGATTGGACATTACTCAAAGCACACGAATCAGAAGTCAAACCTCCAGCTTTCAAGCCGGGCAAGACCAATTTTGTCTTTGACAACTACGACCACTCACGGGATATGAGGTTTGGTGCCCAGATCTCAGGCAACCAGCCTTGGATCGTCACAAAAGCCGCTGACGTTTTGAATCGTTTCTGTGCCAACCTTCGTCTCATCGACCTCAACTGTGGCTGCCCCATTGACATGGTGTTCAAGTCCGGTGGTGGCTCTGCCCTCCTCGAGTCTCAAGGCAAACTCGAGAGAATGATCCGTGGCATGAACGTCATGTCTGGTGAGATTCCCATCACCGCCAAGATACGAACTGGCGTGAAGAACTCCCGGCCCACGGCCCCTTCAGTCATTGGCAAACTAGCATTTGGCTCTCGCGAGCACCGCGAGCGTCTCGGAGCCCCAGGCTGCGCAGCTATCACCCTTCACGGCCGCAGCCGCGAGCAGCGCTATACCAAGCGTGCAGATTGGAGCTACATTGGCGAATGCGCTGCCTTGATCAAGACATACAACGAGCAAAAAGACGCATTGACAGACACGGCAGCTGAGCCAGATGCCAGTACTCTGCCCAACGCCAAGGACGGACGTCTTTACTTCTTAGGCAACGGCGACTGTTACTCGCACGTCGAGTATCAGGAGCACATCGAAAAAGCCCGAGTCGACACCGTCATGATTGGCCGCGGTGCCCTCATCAAGTCATGGCTATTTGAAGAGATCGAAAAGGGTCAGTACCTCGACAAGTCCGCCAGTGAGCGCCTCACCTATATCGAGAAATTTGTCCGCTACGGCCTCGACGCCTGGGGTTCAGACGAGCTCGGCATCGGCCTCACACGCCGCTTCCTCCTTGAGTGGCTCAGCTTCGCGCACCGGTATATCCCTATTGGGTTGCTGGAGTACCTACCGCCAAGCTTGAACGATCGTCCCCCTGCGTACGTTGGCCGTAATGATCTGGAGACGCTGATGGCGAGTGGTAACTACAAAGATTGGATCAAAATTACGTATGTTACTT
>AFRD01000535.1:0-20485 GCA_000222875.2 Periglandula ipomoeae IasaF13
CATCCCAGCCCAATATCGCCTCATCAGAATCTGATGAATAGCGGCGGGCCTATGGATACCAGCAACCATCAGAATTTCTATCCCGAACCATCCGGGTATGCTATGGGCCCTGGCATGGCAGGACCACAAAATGGACCGTTCCCGATGCCGACGAGCGGGTGGCAGGATCTGAGCGGCCAAACTCAAGCTCCCAACATGACGCCGGTTAGTGAAGGTGTTTTGCGGGCTCTCATGAACATGGGGCCGATGGACGCCATGGACCTGTCATCTTGGGATTCAGGGCAGGAAAATGCCATGAGGGGTTGAAAAGAACATCAAATGCACTGCTAACGTGACAACGAACGAAACTACAAAAGGAGTGATGTAATGTCATGGCGAGGAGGAATGGGCATCACGGGACGGGGTTATGGAGTAGATGTTCTCAAGATGTTTGGACATGACGGCGTACTGGATTATCAAGGCAAGCGATATAACCGCGCCTTCTCTGTTGGTATACCGGCGTCAGGTTGTGCATTTTGATCCCCTCTCTTTTCTTTTTCAGTCCAGTCTTTACTGGTGGACTATTTTTTGGGACGCGAATTTAGGACGGCTGTACCATACCGAATTGGCCAACTTTCTTTTCTACTTTAATAACAGAGCTCTGTGATCAAGTACCTAGGTATTCAGAGATCATACTACGCACCTACCTAGAGGTACTACATACTTTCTCCAGCACCAGGTAGAGCAAATCACGAGCACATAGTGCTGCAGTGCTAATAAATACAGCTATGCACCCCTACCCTATACACCATACATACATCTTCGTCGTCCTCTGGGCTCTTTTGTGCATCTCAACGCGATTTATGCACGGTCTCCAATTTTCCTCACTGACACGGATCATTCGGTGGTCCGTGCCTGGGTTGCCGCTCTCTTTCGCATTCCCAACGTCTCAACCCACGCTCCACCTCGCGGCTTCCATGTAAAAGCAGCACCAGACCGACAGCCTTACATGCGTCTTGTCCACGACAAGGCCCCCGCCGCTTTTTGACCGTTTAGGACGATCACTTACACCAAGTCGAGGCAGCGCTCACGACATACAACCATCGTCCAAAATGACTGCTGCTCCCGGCTCATCCTTCTCCGGGTCGGGGGCGGGGCTGCCGGGCGTGGGGCAATTCCGTCTTGACATCGGCGTTGGGCTGGAAGGATATCCTGGTCTTGAGGACGATTATCGCCGATCTTCGAATGCAGCCTATGGACAGTTGCCGTTGCAGAATCAGCATTCGCAACATGTTATTTCTCATGGCTCATCGACGCAGCAGAATGGAGGTGGGCAGTTTGGCATTCTTGCGCCGGCAACAATGCCCAGTGGCATGCTGGATTCACATCTTGATCCGACACGGCAGGTATCATTTACCATGGATCAGAGCCCTCGGCGGGACATGTCGAGAGCGGGAGAGTCTTCACATGGAAAGACACCAGGGAAAATTGTTGTTGATCCTCCAGATTTGCTGGCTTGGAGAGAGAAGTTGTTCAATGTGGATGAGATGATCATCCTGACTGATGAGCAGTAAGTAAAGGACGTTGTACATGCGGCTGGTTGGTCCAATGCCCAATGTACCAAAATATAAAAATGAATTCGGCATTGTTAACACAGATTGCAGATTTGAAACCTACTTCCCCCACGTAGACAATGTCTACTCCCACCGCTCAACGCAACGCTACAAACGCAAGCCCTTCGTTTCACACTACTGGGACTGTCGTATGAAGGGACGCCCTCCCGGCACCTCAAAGTCGGAAGATCCCGCCAAGAAGAAACGGAGGCGCAATGCTCGTGAGCGCGATCTGTGTGACGTCAAGATTCGCATCACCGAGTACTTCCCCAACGCGAGTGCCTACGTCGACAGAGAAGCCGCAGAAGCCGCAGCCGCTGCTGGAGCAAGTCTGCCTGTAGGGCAGCGCTTCTGGACCATCCAGAGGGTGAATGAGAATGGGGGCAATGGGAAAGGAGACGGCGTTGCCGGACCGCATCGACACACATTGGAGAAGAGCGATGAGATCAAGAAGAATAGTGTGCAGAGGTATTTGGCTCAGCAGGAAAGGGAAGCGAAGAAAATACAGGTAAGAGTTGACTTTTTTTCCTTTTTTCCCCACAGTCTTGGAACATAAAAGGGACATCTTCTTACTTGTCTGAAACTCGTCCAGAAATTACCAACGCGGAAAGCCACGGGGCAAGCAGCGGCAACTATAAAGCGACATTTGAAAGAGCACGAGTTTAAATTCTTCTCTGCTTGTTACTGGTTAGTCAATCCCTTTCAACAGTGCTGAAAGATATTAAGTTGGCTTAAATGTTGATGTTTTCTGACATTATGTAGTCCATTTTCTCAAAGGGTATGGATCGCCCTTGAAACCAAAGGCCTACCATATCAATACTGCGAAATCGAATCTTCAAAGCCCGAACCTCCTGCGTCATTCACGGCGTCAAGCCCCAGGGGCACTGTCCCTGCCATCCGTCAAGACGAATGGAGTTGCTCGGAGAGCGCCATAATTCTCGAATATGTACGCTCATAGTTCTACCATGCCACTTAGCTCCTGCTAATAGAATATAGCTCGAAGACATGGATAGCACCATAAAACTTCTACCAACTGATACAAAACATAAAGCCAAATGTCGATTATGGATCGATCATGTACGTTCCTTCTTCGTTGAACTAGATTACATTTACCCCTTTGCCAGACTCCATCTCCATCTAGCTTCCCCTGGCCACACTCGCTCACTCGTATTCCCCTACAGATAAATACCCGCGTCGTCCCCGCCTTCTACGCCCTCTTATCTGCTCAAGATCCTTCTTCCCAGACCGATTCCACGAGCCGTCTCCAAGTCCACATCACCAGCCTCGTACTCGCCGCCGACCAGGAAGGCCCGTTCTTCACAGGACCAGAACTGAGTCTAGTCGACATTCACTTTGCTCCATTTGCGGTGCGCTTGCCAAGAAGATTACGCCCCCTGAGAGGCTGG
Source organism: Periglandula ipomoeae IasaF13 (assembly GCA_000222875.2). Classification (NCBI taxonomy): domain Eukaryota; kingdom Fungi; phylum Ascomycota; class Sordariomycetes; order Hypocreales; family Clavicipitaceae; genus Periglandula; species Periglandula ipomoeae. The sequence goes on from AFRD01000535.1 coordinate 2,999, forward strand.
ACAGATCCTGTGCCGGGAACGAGATGGAACCGTTGGCTGGACGCAATAGAGAAGAATGTCCATGTGAAGAAAACGACTAGCTCGGATGAGTTGTATCTTGACACAGTGGACCTGCTGGCCCGGCGAGATGGTGGCCAGAGAGCGAATTTATAGATCTTGCTCGATGATTCCCTCATCCTTGACTCACTGGGTCTTGAAATACAAATTTTCCTGTACACGATATACAACGGGTATCTATTTCAGAGTAAATATTACACAAATTATATATCTTCAACCAGTATCTTTACGCCAACGCTTTCCAAACACCAAATTACGTAGAAACAATGTTCAAGAAGAGGAAGACTCATTGCGCTGATGAAACCCTGCCCTTCTATGCCTGAGATTCTGCCACCGTTCCTGGAACGTGACCTGTTCGCCATTCTGCCGGGCCCGTTGCCGCCCCTCACTCAGTTCCTCCAGGTCTTTTGTCTCCAGGAACCGCTTCCCATTGTCTTCTATGACGCGCTGCGAATCGGGCAGGTACAGCCACGAGAATATGGCTCCTACGGCTGACACGGAGCCAAAAAGCAGGAATATGAGGCTCTGTCTTGTGTCACTTTTGTATGTTGCGTTGATGCCGTACACGATGAGCACGGCGACGATGCTCCCCAGTTTCCCTGCCGCTGCTGAGATGCCGTGGCAGGTACATCGGTAGCAGGTTGGGAAAATCTCAGCAGGGATAATAAAGGTTAGTATGTTTGCGCCTAGATGTGAGACCAGTTAGTATATGGTTTGTATGGGGGGGTACCGGACTTGTACGAACCAAAGTTGAACACGAAGTGGTTGATGGCCACAAACACGACGGTGGCTGGCGCGGCAGCTGTTCGGTGCACCGCGTAGTACATACCACCAGTGATAATCAGAAATACCGCGAGAATAAGAAATGATGCTGTGAGCCAGTGTCGGCGGGGTAGTCGGTTTGCAAAGAAAATGAAGCATACGCTTCCGGCGATCGAGGCAAGGGATACGGTCAGTAGGTACTGTTTGGTTTGTTCGATCAAAACATCGTAGATCGTGGCGCAAGGATGCAGTACATCAGTCTGCCACACGAGGATGCCCGACTTCCGCCACTGGGGAACCGTTGAGTTTCCTCCGGGTATCGATGAGTTCCAGCATTCGAGACGGTCGTCTATAGGCACCGACGATCTCGTTGCCCACATATCGGACAAAGTTCTTCTGTTATCCAAAGAAAGCCCATAGAAACCCACGTCAAGAAAAAACCATGTCATTGCCGTGCCGAACAAGTAATGCCAGTTGCCATCCCTTATGAAGAAGTTGTATAGGTCGTCTTTGGAGAACTGGATGGGCATTGGCCGAGGTGAGACCTCGGGCTGAATTGTATTCTGATTCTGCATTTGGAACGAGTTGCCGAGACCTCCTCCTGTTGTGTGCTCCGTAAACTCGTTGCGTGTTCATGATGACAACGGCGGGCTTGTTTCGAACTTCGAGACTGTACAAGCCGCAGTCAAAGAGGAAGAATCTGAATATAATTGCGAGAAGAGCAGGAATTGTGCCAGAGCCAATGACGATACGCCAGATGCCATCCACGGCTTTCCTGCATTCATCCTGGTGTGCGGTGTTTAGACCACACTGCATAGCTTGCAGCTTGTTGGTGCTCTCGAAACCCAAGAGCACCCAGAGCCCTACCAACTGCGCCAAAGCTTGCCCCACTGGCTGCATCAAAAAGACGCTCGAAAGCATCGTTGCTCTAGATTGCGTGCTAGACCACTCTGAAGCAATCACTGCGCTGAGGGGGTACTCGGCTCCGATGCCTGTGAGGTAGAGATACTCGTTAGAGACGCAGGTAGTCCTTGCTGGGTTTGAGGGGGGGCAGATCGCCACATACCGATTCCCATTACGAACCGCCACCATATGAAAAGACCTAAGAATGATAGATCGCCAACTCCACGACTGCTGGTGGCTACTCCAGTTGTTGATACAATCACGAGCACAAGCTCTATTCCGTAAAGGCGCGTTCGACCAAAGTAATCAGCAAGAAAGCCGAAGAGTAACTGGCCCAGGACAGAGCCAAGTAAAGTAAAGAGATTGATGAGCAGGCTGGGCCATTGGCCGTCATCGGGATAATATACGAATGCAACGGATGCTAAAATGACATTGGTGGAAAAGAGGTTATATCTAGAATCGCGATTGAGGGGTTAGCACTCGTGAGCGGATTCTACTAGCTGCATCGTCCTCTCGGATCAAACAGAATTCACGCACGAATCGGTAAGAAATCCTGAAGCTGCAACTCCCCAAATACTCAAGTTCCAAGAGTTCAAGTCCAATTCGTAACGGAGCTGGTTTCTGTCCTAGAAGTGGAAGAAATCTGATTAGGGGGGCTATCACATCATGGCGGCATGCAGGAAACGTCACAATCCCGCACCTGTTCATCTTGCGCGGGCAATGCAGAGCTATCAGAGCCGAGAAATCCTCGGTTCTTGCGCCGCGACGGCGCCAGATCTGACGGCATGGCGTTTGGTCAAGGTTTTTGAAGTTTTGTCAAGTTGTTGGTGCAAGTATTTGACTCAATATGAAATGCGCCAGAAGAAGCGCAGGACGAATTGAGCGGACATTCGGTCTTGGCTGCCTCTGTGCATTGCTTGTCTTCGGTATTGTCAAGGAACCGCTTGGCGAAGCCCGTCGCCAAGGAAAGCTTGACGGGATGGATCATGAACTGCCATAAAAGTTGGCCATTCGAATTGATTGTGTGAGGATGAAATTGGGATTCTGGGCGTGCGACAGATCAAGAGATGGGTGAGCCAGGGTTATGCAGCCGTCAAGAGAGCAACGGGGCTGTCATCCGGGGTCCTGGGGCCAGCCTGTGGTGCCTCGTGGTAAGCGATCCAACAAGCTATCCAGAATAACCCCAATCTCCAGCCAGTCAATGGTCACGAAGCCCAGCTAAGCCATCGTTTTTGTGCCAAGCTACCGGTACTGGCTTGGCCCGCAGCGCGCGGCTGAAGAGTCGATGGAGTCATCGCTCAGCTTTTACAATACATTACAATACTAGCCCTTCCAGCCACCGGATCGTCAGCAACTGACGAGCATCAGTGAGACACGGACTGCATCCAGACACCACGGAACCTTCACTCAAGCGTAGACGCGGGCACGTGGAGGATGGACCCTGGAATGGTGGGGGATGCAAAGAGAAGCTAATGTTCCAGAGGCGTTGACTAGACTGGAGACTGGCGTGGTTCACAGGCACAAAGTGCAGTGGCATTGCTGCGATCATTGTGGCTTTTCCTCATCTTCCGAGATGTCTCTGAACGATGATCCGGACGGTCAGAAAATGTGCATATGTTGTGGCGTCTCCGTCGCTAGATGTCTGTCTGTTGTCTGGGCCAGCGAAATCTCAGCGTGGTTGGAGTTCCCATCTTGTGGAGCAAGCAAAATTAGAAGCCATATGTGCTGCGACTCGAAGTCCAAAATTCTCCAAATTTCATGCTAGTTCCACAGAAAACTGACTGTCTTGCGAATGTATAATACAGTCGTGCGCTTGGTGTTGAAGGTCAACAGATGCCCGAGCAGCGGCTCCCTATGATACGACCTAGAAAGAGTAATTGATAATCCAGCAGACCTCTAGTCGCAAAATCGAGCGGCGTGAAGCATCGATCAACAGGCCTAGTAGAAGATTTATTAGTAACACCTGTTTAAGGGTGGTCAATGAAGGTTGCTTGCGAGCCAGGAGCTGCCGGCGAGCCAGTACGCACTAGTGTCGCCAGTAGTGTGTTATACGTCTCGCAATGCTGTGACCACGTCAGGCAAACGGCGACAAACTCGTCAGAGACAGTTGATATTGTGCCCACCTTGCCGGAATTTCGGGGCATCCAGCAGCGCATGTTGGGCTTACGGATGGGCAGCAGAGGTCGGCGCTTGGGGAGGGCCGGTGATTGACGAGGGTTCATTCATATCTTCCAACCCATCATGAGGTTGCGTTGAACCTCGTGGGCGGCGCTCCCGCGTCTAGTGGAACGGCACGACAGCCAAGTGCCTCCAGATGCCCCGCCAATGCTGCCCCACCCGGCCCCAGCTGTTCTGTCTAGACCGCAGCTGCGACAGTTGCGACAGAGAAACCGACGCAGACAGACACGGAGAGATTCTGCAGGAGAGCCGGCGACGGGGCATGCCAGTTGCACCTTCCGTGGCCTTCTCCTGCCAGAATGTTATCGAGTAACTCGTACAGTGCAGTGCAGTGCAGTGATCAAATCACAAGTGCGCCATGCCAAGTATTGATTGCGGATCTCAATTACGGAGAAACTGCTCTACGCCCATTTTTCCTTCTTGTTCAGTGCAAGAACCATGGAGTTGCGGAGCACGTGTCTTGAAGCGACACCAAAGTCTTTACCGGATGATGGAGCCTCAAATTTATGCCAACAGTGCTTGCTTCCGAGGAAGGCAGGCACTTGGTGACATGCCTCTTGAGGAGCACTTGCCTCCTCGGAATGGCCTTTGAGAAAGCAGCAGTAGAAGCGACGGTGGTTTACGTTCCTTACCGAGGTAGTCAAGACTTGAAAAAGGTTGCGCCGTTGATCATCAGATCGACACAGGGAGCCGTAGCCATCACGATAATATATTCACGTTATAGAGTTCACGGAGCCAATGCAGCTGCTGCACGACTCCGGGCTCGACCACTTGCGCAGTACCAAAGCAAGGAAAGGAAAGGTGGTTGTGCAACTCCGAAAGCTTACCAACAGTCGCCACATGCTCCCTCCCTGCTCGCCGATACGATTATCGACTCATCGCTGCTCTCCCATGACGGCCGTGGTTGGGAGCGATGCATGCTTCCACAGCCCGATCCGCTCATCAACGCCTCACAAAACCATTCGACACTGTTGGACCTAAACAAGAAGCTATCACAACCCGTGGCCGGATGGGTCGATGTCGTGTGCCGTTGACGCCAATGCTCGTGTGGATCCCGCCCCGTGGCCCGCAACCCGCGATCAGCACACACCAAAGCTAACGAGCTAAGATACGCCGGACCAGGACCTCTGCTCAAGCGCTGCCACGAGCTGCCCCAACTGTTATGTCCTTTTTCTGCCCAGTCGATTTCTTGCTCGCATTTGCCTGTCCCTTCCTGGACGTGGAGAAGAAGATTTGGGGATCCCGACGCCGTGTCTGTGTGTCTTGCGCGTTTTGTACTGCATTGTACTTTCTAATAGCTCAATTTCCCATCCCGCAGCTCCAAAGTCTCCGTACCGTCTAACTACCAAGGTAGCTTTTCGTCATTCCCTTGCTGGCCCTTGTCGGACAATGGATCGTAGCTCATGACGGAGGCGGTCCGTTGCCTTCCGAAGTGACCACCCCGTGCCATCGTCGTCGTTGGAGTTGTCCCTCCCCCGCCATCGAGCACGCTTGCTCATCGCGACCTTCAGTTTTGTTCCTCCTCTGATCTTGGGCTATGGTCGATTTCGACTCGCGCGGCCTTACTTGCATACTTGCTGATCGTCTGAGGCTGCGATACTGGTCTCCTTCGGGCTGCCCGCAGGCATGGCCGCTGCCTCGTCCTCGTCTGGCTCATCATTCACATCCTCATCCCTCGGACGACCCCCTACCTACAGTCGTTCATATGTCAGCCCAGTAAACTCGACTTGGACTCCAACGTCGGGAGTTTCTACACTGTCTGCACCGTCCACGGGAAGTTCAGTCGCGCCCCAGACTTCCCTTCGCCCACTGGATCTGGGGCCGCCTGGATATCAAGCCACCATGTAAGAACAAGCCTGACATCCTCAGATGGTGAAGCTTAAGTCACACGAATGACGTAGTATTCTGAATTGTCTTGTCTAACGTGAAATTTCAACAGAATTCTCTTCCAAGACACTCCTGACGAACGCACTGTCTATTTGGGTCCATGGGAAGTTGTCGGATCTGAACAACGGCGGGTGCTGTGGCAATGCAGCTACCAAAACGAGTTCCTCGAGCATTATCGTACGTTTCTAAGGAGACAGTTCATAAAATTCTCAGCCAAGCTTGATGCTGACGCGAGATGAACAGTTCCATCAGATATACCTTCCGAAATTCACCCTCACACTCTGCACTCTCGTCATCGCCAGTATCACGACCCCTCTGATATGGAACGATATGTCACTTTCACCGAACCTCATCGTATCCAGTATATCTCTGACGAAGGCGTGTGCATTCATGACCAGTATATTCAAGTGAGATATGAATTCACGAGCGTCGATGGCTCCACGCAATTCCAAGGAGACTTGCGCCGGAAAGACATGATAGACTTTTACGATGTCGATGTGGTATGGACCAACGTTCACGGACGAACGGACGGCTTTGGAAAAGTGAAAGGCATCGGAGCAATACAACGTCTCAAAATATGGCGTGATCGATATACCACCTCCCATTCCTTGAGTGTCTTGGCCAACAAAACCGATGGCCAATACCGCGAGTACGACGTCCACGCTTTTGAAGGTGAACTGCGCAGTCGAGATGACAGAGCCAAGCAGCTGCGGCTCAACGTGCAAGGTCGACGTGGAAGCGCTCCTGATGAAGCTCCTCAACGGCGATTTTCATTTGCCAGAGGAGTGCGGCCGCGTGTACGCTCAACAGGTCATTCCAGCCATAGTAGCTCAGACTCGAGCCCTTCGCTGCAAGGCTCGATTGATATTCGCTACTTATCTATCCAATTCAGTAGCCGTCATGGTACGTTCTGTATGGGAAGTTGGTTTAAGCCAAAGATTTGAACGCTGACTGGCAAGTGAAGATTATCGAAGATTTTTAGAGATGTGGTTATATGCTCACAGCACTGACCGAGATTTCCAAGGCGTTCACTTTCCTCCAAATCACTTCGAATTGCCTTCGCCGCAGATGTTGCCGGGAAAGGCCGCAGAACTGGAGTCGCCAGATTGGCAACGCACGTTAGAGCCGGTAGCTGAGCCCACAGATTCAGACGAGAGGGGATGAGCTGGGGAAGATGAACACCCATGAACAAAAATCGGTTTTCAACCCACGCTTGAAAAGACACTCTGATTGCGGATACAGAGAAGGGGCCAAGATCTGCCAACGGGAAAGACGTCAGTTTCGCTGTCATGTCTGAGCTGAAAATATGTCATTTTCAGCTGGTGTTTTCCTGTCAGTTGACGAAAGAGCTGGCTGTGGTCGAATACTTGGCCGTTGCGAGCATGAAGAGTGGTCCCATTCTCGGATATCTCGGCCATGCATCAACGTCTCATTCGATACGATCTCACACAACGTGGGGTAAGCTGCGAGAAAACAAATATGCGGAAACAGCTTGCATTTCTTGACACTTCTCGTTCTATTGAGTTTGCGGAGCATCGATGCCCCTCCATTTGCCCTCTTGAGGAGCGTGGCGTCGCATCGATCCAGCACTTCATTGGATCAACCCCACCAAAACGCATGCGGCGACTCTGCGTGTGGCATATGCACTACATCATCACATCGTATCATACATACTTTCCTGGCCCGCCGCAACATCATGCCACAACCTCACACTTGCACCTACTCCCTTGAATTTTCACTGTAGCTCTCGTTTCCGTGAAGAAGCATACCCGTGTCAGATTGTCAATCTGATGCAGTCGGGCGACCCGTTGCCTCATCATGAAAGTCATTCTGTCCGTCAATGCCGGGTCCAGCTCGGTCAAGATATCCGTCTACACAGCCAACAAGAACTCAAGCCCGCAGCAGATCGCGGAAGCCCAGATAAGCGGTTTAACGGCACCGCCGGCAAAGCTCAAATACTCTCGATACAGCCAATCGATAGCGAAAAATGATCAAGTTGACAAGAAAGTGGAAGGTCAAGATGCGGCTTTCTCACTACTGCTCGATACTCTGATTGACGATGGTGAGCTTCGGGAGATCGGATCCAAGAAAGATATTTCGATAGCATGTCACAGAATTGTCCACGGCGGCGACTATACTGAGTCTCGTATCATCAGCCAAGATACGTATCATCACTTGGAGCAATTGAGTGATTTGGCACCATTGCACAATGGCGCAGCGCTGGGCATTGTTGAGTCGTGCATGAAACAACTCCCAGACGCAACCAACATTGCATGTTTCGATTCGCAGTTTCATGCAACGATTCCAGGCCATATCGCGACTTATCCCATCAACCCCGACATCGCCAAGAACAACCGGTTGCGCAAGTACGGGTTTCACGGCCTGAGCTACGCATTCATCACTCGGTCGGTGGCCGAGTTCCTGAACAAGGACGTGAACAAGCTTAATATCATTGCACTTCATCTGGGTAGCGGAGCAAGCGCATGTGCCATCAAAGGGGGCAAAAGCTGGGACACAAGCATGGGTTTGACACCTTTAGCAGGTCTTCCCGGCGCGACTCGTAGCGGCAGTATTGACCCAAGGTATGTTGGATTGGGCAGACTACATTGGCAGCAAGCATGTGACTAATGTTTTGGAATCCAACAGTCTGGTGTTTCACTACGCGAGTGACGTCGGCAAGCTATCGCCAGCTTCCACGGAACAGCTTCACATCTCAAAAGCTGAAGAGATCCTTAACAAGCAAAGCGGATGGAAGGCACTCACGGGCACAACAGACTTCGGGGTCATTGCCGGCCCTGATAAGCCCGAGCACAAGTTGGCGTTTGACATCTTCGTCGATCGTGTCTGCGGCTTTGTCGGGAGTTACTACGTGTCTCTGGAAGGTCAGGTCGACGCGCTCGTGTTCGCAGGCGGCATCGGCGAGAAGAGCAGTCGGTTTCGAGACGAGGTTGTGCGGCGCACGCGATGCCTTGGATTCGCCGTGGATGAGAGCCGCAATTCGGGTCAGCTCAATCAGGTAGTTGAGGACATCGGCTCACAAGACGCTCGACACCGTGTACTGGTCTGTCAAACGGATGAACAGATGGAAATGGCCAGAGCGGCGATTGAGAAGTGTGAAGTCTGGAAGTAAAGGGCCAGTCGTTCAGACAAAACAGCCGTTGCGGACCATGTGCTCCGTATAATCAATCCAATCCATACTAGAATGCGACCCTTGAAGAGTCAAAGCAAATAAAAACATAGTCAAATGGCGACGTCCGCAGATACCCTGCACAGAGAGTGATGCATGAAATCGTGAATCTCAAAGCCGAGGGGAGACTACACCAGAGAGGGAGCGAAGGGAACCATAAAAAAGACGCGTAAGCTCATCCCTTCTATATATGCAAGTCGCCTCGAACCCAAGCACGGACAATGCGCTATGTGAGCTGCGTGAAGCCGAACTGGTGCGGCTGGATATGCGGCTGGAAATAGTCGTCGCCAGGTTGGTGTCAAGTCTGGCCGCTGGGGCAGCCACACAGGGTAGCATGGAGAATGGAGTCCGAGCTACACTGAGTTTAGGAATAGCACGCCATGATCACCACATACGGTAGGGGGACATGAGTATTACGCCAGATCGAAGTACACAGTCGGCCTGCCTAGGTAAATACCTCTGTACCCATCTAAGGAAGTGAAGATCTATGTATATGAATATTCATCTTTATATAGAATGACTTCCAAGTATGCTCATGTCCAGTCCGTTTCAAGAGTACCCTGTACGAGAATGGCTCTACATCTTATGTGGTCAAAAAGTACCATAATTCGATCACTAAATGTAAGCATACATCAGAGTGGGACACGGCTTGTGAAATTTTCCGCAAACATGTTTTATTTTACCCGTCCCGCCATTGGATCAGCCATGCACCGCTGATGGGACAAAGAGCCAGCTCATTGCCAAGAAGCATTAGGAAGAAGCCCGCCACGTCATGCATTGGACCGGCTGCAACACAACGAATTTCACGAGATGCAAGGTAAACGGGGAAAGCAAAGCAGGCGAGAAACACAGTTCCGCCAATGAGCGCCTCGGGACTGAACGTATGGAGTAGGAAGTGCTTTCATGCCCGGCGTCAGCTCTTTTTTTCGTTTTTTGACAAATAAAAGAAGTGGACCGGGGAGACGCAATCTCAATGCCAATATCCAACATGCGGCTGACAGGCGCTAGTTCGGTTTCACTGTCATTGTCATTGATATTTTGTGAGGGTTTTTCGCGGCCGAGTTGCCGTTTTGTCGGTGAGGGCGAAAGCTTATGCGAGACGAGGCGCTTTTCTCTCTCTCTCTCTCCCTCCTTTCTGACGGTATAGTATCATGGGCGAGACATTCTAGAGGCCTGATGGTCTGCGGAGGCTGCTGTGCCAAGCAAATACAACACCAGAAATCGCGAAACTGACAGGGGTGTAAAGCACAAGTTTTGTTTCACGACAATAAAAGCGCGTAGAGTATTCAGAGAGAAAGATGATGCTGGCATGAACGGAGTGAAATGAGGTATTACTTTGCATTGTTTTTCGTGAAAGGGAAGAAGGCGCAGCAAAGCAGGTGAGCGCGCGGGTAGAGCCTAGCTCAATCGGAAATCGCCCGGCGGTCCATGGTCGTGGTCGTGGTCATGGTCCATGATGAGTGAGGATGATCCTCCGGGAGGCCTGGGACTGGGGAGCTAGGGGCAGATCAGGACCCAGAATAGGACACAAAGGTGAGATTTGTCGCCGGGATGAGGCAATGCGGATGACACGATTTGGGGCTAAAAGGATGGCGAATGGAGTAGTATTACTGTTCTGATTTTTCGAGACCGGGTAGCACGGTGTTGGAATTGGGATTAGGTCGATGGAGTCGCACGTTCTTCGGTAGCGTCGATGCTTGCTCTAAGCTTGAACACTGGTTGGGCTGGAATGCGTGCTGATGGACCGTAAGGGTTCGAGATTCTCGGGCGAGTTGCGTCGTTGTCGTGTAGCCTTGGCTCCTCCTATTTTGCCTGATCATTATTACTCCGAAGGACAAGGCAAGGGGGCGCAAAGACGAGGGTGGCTTGCCGTGATGGAGTCGCATTTTGAGTGATGAATGATGCTTAATTGCTTGGCTTTTCTTCCAGAGGGCCGCGGGGGCGAGGGCGCTGAGGCAGCTGCTGGGTGGGCTAGCCGCTGGGGAATTTCAAATGTTGACTGTTTGATGGGGCCCCGGGCCCCGGGGGGGATTGGCCGGGAAGGGGCTCGCAGTGGACACAGTGGATAGACAAAGGCCTTGTAGGGATTCGCAGGGCTTTTGCAGGCGTCTCGGTCCCGTGAGGTGCCGGAGCAGTAGTGAGCGAGATGGGCATAGCCACGCCAATCGACTTTCATCGACCCGGCAGTGACGGCATTGAAGAGCCTGTCGAACGGCAGCCGCGATGCAACCCTGCCTCTGCTGCGACTGCCCTAATGACTGCCCCTTCTTGCCGCTCGTTCCAGAGAGCACCGCAATGCACCTCTCGGACGATAAGCCAGCGTATAGCTCTCTGGGTCGCTGGCCCATGTCTCGGCGTCTGTTGGCCGGTGCCTGTACCTGTACCTGTTCCTGACTGTCTGTTTGGCAAGTCACAGTCGAAACACATCACATCAAATTTGATGTAATTCGTCTGGCTGTGCTCCGTCTGCTCGCCAAATTCCCTGCTCAGCCCCAATTGCCTGTTCATCGTTGCAAGTGTTGCAAAAGTGCCCCGTTGGCTTTTCGTCTCATTTTTTCGTTCTGTCCTCCAACATCGTCATCCATTTGGAATTCTACTTATAAGCCACCCATTTCACCTTCAAGCAGCCAAGACTTCCTAATACCCATTAAAACTCGCCACATCCCTTTCAGCGCCCCCTCCTTCGCACCCCTTCTCCTCCACAATCCGTTCGCCTGAAGCATCACCGGCTCCAGACTATAACTCTTCAGTCCACGCCATCACGTCAACACGGGTTTTTACTTCACGTCCGACCCAAGTTCCAAAGGTCATTGACACGTATGTACGTTGCAAACAACCCAATTTATCCGTCACGCCCGCCCGTCTGTGCGGCTCTTGAACCACTCTCCACCGTCCACCCAGCTGTGTCCGACTAACGTCCAAAAGAGCCGTGTGGCGCCTCTTTGTGCAGAGAAAAGAAAGCAGGTTGCTTTTTTTGGGCTGCCCTTCCGCAGGTCCGATCACGTATTACGGAGCTTGTGCATTTTAAATCTGCATACGCGTACGTAAGCCTCCCATCTCACGCCCTCGCTAGCCGTTTGCCGGTTTGCATTTATTCTTTTCCTCGCTGGGACCCGCCCCTTTCACCTGAAATAGCGGAACTAGGCGACTTACACATATAATCCACGGCAGATCCCAGCCCTGCCGCCGCCAGACCTGAGCCGAAGCCAAAACCTGATCCTGAGCCTTAGCTGAGTCGAGTACAGGACCCATCATCTCTTTTAAGACTCCAAAGTCCACTCTTCAGCTGCATCCGCGCAGACATCCCTTGGGCAACAAGCTTTGTTTATTTTTCTTCCTACGCGAGAGTCATTTGTATGTACAGATCTTCCTTCCCTAGAAGTCGACACATCGCATTTCACAATACCTTCGCTTCTGTATGGAGCCAATAAGTTGCTTACACCCGTTGACTTAACACCGCCGGGGTTCGCATTCTTGCTCATATGCCCACTTCACTGCATAATCTGCCCTTGGGGATGATTCGGACAAATTTGTGACGTACTAACGCCCGACTCAGTCTTAGGAGAGAGTCCTTGTGAAACCCTGTTTCTCGTGCCTGGATCGACATTGCGCCAAGGGCTCAAGCTTCCACAGAACAAAATTCTACATACGACTGCCCTTCAGATCTAAGACAAACAATTCTCCAGGAGCCCTGTCGACAGAAAACTCTCTTCAGCCGGCTAATCCAGTATTGGAGGAATATAATCAGTTTGACTGCCTAGGAAAGTCAGTCAGGAGATCCACTGCCGTCTCTCTATCAACTCTTTCAAGGGAGCGACGAAATAACAACACCAAGGCATTCACAACCTACCAGAACAATGTATTCATCAACGCTAGTTTCGATTTTGGCGCTGGCATTCGCCGCCTCTCCCGCAGCTGCAGCTGATCAGCCTCGAGCATTGGTATATCGCGGGCCCGCAGCATGCAAAGGCTGCGCCGAAGCCGTTGGCAAACTTTTCGAGGATTCGCCCCAAAATTTCGTCGTCACTTACGTCGGACCAAGGGAGGATACTCAGATCAGTGCAGAGGCGTTGAGTCAGGCTGCTGTCTACGCGCAACCCGGTGGTCCAGGTATGTGACCTCCCAATGTCCCGCACCATCAATGCAAGATGGAGAAAGAGATTGGTATAGGACTCAGAGCGCGAGTCGCAAAAGAAATACCAAATCACTTTCATTGCCAACGGGAACGCGAACGATTGATCGCGCCTGAATCATGCTAACTTGCCGTGTGTACAGATTTGAACTCTGCCTACCGGGAGCTCAAGAAACATCAGACTGAGCTCCGCGACTTCGTCGAGAACGGTGGTCGATACCTCGGCTTCTGTCTCGGAGCCTTCCTCGCCGGTAACACGCCAGGGTTCGGGTTCCTCCCCTCTGGCGTCAATGCCGTGGCCGAGAGAAAGTCGGATGGTGCCCAGGTCACCGGCACCGAAGACACCATGATTCAGGTGGATTGGACGTTCCGATCAAAAGTCAGCAGTTTCAGCAAGGGCGAGACCGCCAATAGCCAATGGGTGTATTTCCAAGACGGCGCCGTCATCAATGGCCTCACGGATAACAGCACTGTCCTCGGCCGCTACTCGAGCAATGGTAACGTCGCTGCCTCGTTGACGCCGCTCGGCAAGGGATATGTTGCTCTCGTTGGACCTCACCCCGAAGCCACCTCTGATTGGTGTAAGTCATGTCTACGAAATACCTTGTTCTTTTTGATACAACTGTGAGAAACGTCATAGACTGATATACCGTGTTTCACCTGTGCAGACCGAGCCTACCGTCTCACCAACCCAGACGGTATCAAGTTCGACATTGGCTACGACTTTGTCAACGCCGCCATGGACGCTGGCCCTGTCCCAACGGGCACGAGTGGAAGTGGTACCAGCGGCGCTCCCAAGCCCACGTCTTCCCAGGAGAGTGGCTGGACTTCACTGGGACGCGGACGAGGCAGAATGACACTGCAGAACCCCATCGGCTTTGTTGTCCAGACCCTGCGAAACATGTGGTAGTTCATGCTTGCGGCCGCTTTCCTTTCTGTCTTTTCCTTCGTCTCTCATTCTGGATGTATATACGTGGACGGAGTTGCAATATCCCCTGGGTGTTTTACGTGACTTGTGCAAAAATGGAGAGTGGGTGGCGAGCAAAATCGAGTTGTAGACATGAATTAGACCAAATATCCAAGACTTAGCATTAGCGGTGTCATTAATCAATACAAGCACGATTTCCACGTCTGTTTGTGAGCGGTGTTGGCGTTCTGAGATGGTGTGATCAGTGTGTGAGTGTTTAGCTGGATTTAGTTTGTGAAAGCCGAGACAAATTTTCACAAAGATAGCTGGGTACCGCTGCGCCGATGAGCCTGTAGATGCTTGAGACCGTGTGATAGCACAGAAGTCATGCTAGTGAACGAGTCGATGAATGATTACTGGCAGGCACAATATGAACAATATGAACAAATCGAACAGAGGAACATGCGGAAATGAGGAAATGAGGAAATGAATCGATGCATTTCAGAGCAAATTGGCGTCAGTAGTGACTCAGAACAAATGGGATAGGAAGGTTGAGTAATTGCAAAGGCGATCATTAATACATATGTCAGGAACTCTTCAATCCAAAGATGAAGCAAAAATAATAGTAGCGTCATCGTATTTAAGCAGTGCCTGATCTCGTGACCGTTGAAATCTTAGACGAGTCTAGGTGTAAGACGGCATTGTCATCGATGGGCCGAGCTTGACTTGTGTTTGTAAGTATGGCGTGGAAATACATCGCGGGCGGGGAGGTTTTTCAAGACATAGGTCTTCCGGGGGTGAATGAAGTGACGCTCTATATTTGTGTTACGATGAAGTTGATTGATTGATGGGGTTCGGAAGGTAAGATGAGCAGGACAAATTGTGTATTGATTTGATTTATATAAGCTATTGAAATGCGCTTTAGAAATATAACGTCTGTGGATGATTGGGAAGTTTGAGTGTGTAAATATGCATGGAGAGATGGCATACATGTCATGAGTAGAGAGAGAGCTATTTCATCCTCACTATGAATCTTACACCTAGTTTGTCCAAGAAAAGTGTGTCGACACAAACATGAGGAAAGGGTACATTTATTTTATAAAATTAAAAATTAAAAATTTAAAAAATTTAAAAAATTTAAAAAAAAAAAAAAGCTGCGACGATGTAGAATATTTCAGATAAGGCTCAAAAAACTTTCAAGTTTCGGAGGTGACCCTCGTGGAGACGGTTAATGAATTAAGCTTGGATGCTCGGGTGTCGTACTCACTGTGTTCTCCGTGGAATCTGGGTAGGTGCCATACTGATATTGCGATGAGATGATGCACACGCATGCACACGCATCGTTTGACCTGCTCGTTAAATTCATGTCGATCATCCTTGTCTCATCTGTTTTCTCGACTTTGCCGTCATTGAAAAGGCTTGAATTGGCCTTATATTGACTAAGACTGGTTGGCTCACACTGACTCGGCCGATATGTAAGACAAAACCAGTCACCACCAGCCTCGGCGCGTCAACATGCCACACAATCACATAGACAGCAGCAGAATTGTAAGAACAATAGTGGTATCATTGACTACCCAAATCACTCAAGCACATGATCCCTATAATGGACCGTATCGTGCAAAATCAGCCATGTCAGGACGCACCTATGTCCATGACACGCCGATCGTCTGTAGTATTCCCTCCCCCCCATTCAGTTCCGTTCCGTCCCGCTTCCCATTCCCGCAAGAAACACGAACCTGTCTCTTTTTTTTTTTGTGAACCCCCGCCATCCCCTGGTCTTTCCCGACCATGTTGAATCAAAACAAAAAACGCCAGTTAAAGAAAAAATGAAATATGAACAGGGGTTTTCTCCCAAATCCCCGCGTTCATTTAGCTGGCGCTGAACGCGACGATCGCATCTATTCGGCAACAGCAAAATGGGGTGGAAGATGAACCCGATGAATGAATCTCATGAGGGTGCTTAAAATCGTGTACAAGCCTCCTGTACATGTATAGTTCGCGTTTGATCCCCGGTGTGTGATTGGCAGATGAGCTGCATCAACACAAGATAGCGCCGATATGTATTGTAGAAAAAAAAAAAGGAGACACAGGCGATGTAAAAATCGCCTGCGGCAGAAGAAAATCGAAAACGCCGCATCGAATGATGGCATGTGTGGGAACATAGAGAGACAAAGCAGTGTTTCGAGGACGAGAAGTCAAATAGGTAATGATATAGTTTGCAAGAGCGGTTCGTCCCCAACCAAGTTGTTCTCGAGAACATGTGGGCAGACCGCCTCGCGCTTGTGTTGAAACGAGTGGCAGGGTCTGCTGCGCAAAGAACCGAAGGTCGAGCGCAGGATTAGGCATTACCAGTACGGAAGTTTTAGAATTTTTGTTACGACGCAGATGGGTCGAGGCAAAACAGCCTAGGACCTGGCGGTGCCTTCTTGGCAGGCTACGGCCATGGCGAGGGCGTCGAGACCGCTGTTTGTTGATCGAGCTGCCGCAGGTCGGTTCAGAATGGGAAGATTGCTGGTGCGCATATCCCAAGAGCTGGTGGCTGCTGGTGAAGGCAGTGGCCGGCTGGAGGCAGCATAGGCATCCGACTCCCATTGCATGGCATCACGGTTGCTGCCGACACTGCTGGTGGTCGTGGTGGATGTGGATGACCTGCTTCGGCCCGTTGATGAGTTGCGACGAGGCTCAGCGAGGGCAGCCTTTTGCGCGCGCTGGCTGGCTGATGATCGGCTCTTGTCCTTGTAGTGCGTCTCCAGATGTTGTTTCATGTTGTCGGCTCTGGTGAACTTTTTCTGACAGCCAGGATACGTGCACTGCACCGCCTTCTCCGTCGTGTGAATCTTGGAGTGCCGTGAGGCGTGGCCAGACGTGGTGAAGGTCTTCTCACAGCCGTGCGTATCTCTGTACCGGCAGGGATATCGCTTGGCAGGGCACTCAGAGGATGCAGCAGCTGCAGGCGTGTCGTCGTCATACGAGGTCGCTCGGCTGCTGTCGACATACGCGGGGCGCTTGGGAGGCAGCTCACTGCCGTAGAGACCTCCCCGCGGATAGGCGTAGTCGACCGAAGGAGTCAAGGGAGAGATGGGGTCATTGCTCATCTGGGAGTCATATGAATCCGATCGCAAAAGCTCGGGAGTGTTTGGTGACGACGAGCTGCTGCGCGGGCTGGGATATGGGCGAGAAATGACGTGGCTCGCGGTAGCTGATTGAAAGCCGAGGGGAAGCTGCTGCTGTTGTTGGTAGAGGTGGGATTTCTCGAAGCTCGAGCTCTCGTCATTGAGAAGCGAGACGCGGCGACCCGCGGCGTTTCTGGCTTCCATTGCGAATGTGTGGAGTGTGAATTGATTTCAACTTGTGTTGTTGCAAGATGCAGGACCACTCTGCGTTTCGGCTGCAGGAGGACAAAACGGCGTTTGGTCGGTGTCGCGGTGAGCTATGTATGCTAAGGGCAGATTCAATAGCGAACGTTGGGAG
>AFRD01000534.1:0-20715 GCA_000222875.2 Periglandula ipomoeae IasaF13
ATGCATTGACCAGAACATCCATGAATTTCTGAAAGTTGTTCGAAACACCCACTCCTGTAATAGTGTCATAACCCTTCGTTGCTGGCCAACCACCGGGAGCTTGCCCACCAGAGAAGACGCACGACAGGCTTCGTCCCTGCGTGATATCTTGGAGAACACTACGGACCTCCTTGGAGTAGAGCTTGTCGTTCAACCAACCGAGGACCTTTTTGCCCTTTCGGACTCGGGCATCATTAGTGAGAGCAATCATGGCTGCCACCACGGGCGTGCTCGCGCTGGTGCCCTGGAGCATCAGCGGCTGCCCGTTAACGATGGTGTTGAACTGGGTGCCGATGGCTGAAACGTCTGGCACAGCACGCATATTGGGGTCATAATAACCCTTGAGGTGACCATTTAGCGCTCCTACATATTCTTCAACGGCGTCCTTCTGCCAGTCTGGTCTTGGGAAGTAGCTTGAAAATCCGCCAGAACTGAAGTCCGCGCCCTGGGGAGGCTCCTGACCGTTGGTCACCGCACCGACCGAAGTGACCCAAGGGCACGAAGCCGGAAAGGTGGAGATTGTCATGTCTTTGTTGCTTCCGTCATTAGAACGGCATTTCGCGTTTCTACCCCCCTTTGCACCGCCGTCTCCAGAGCCACTGAGGATAGATACTCCGCGAGCAGTGAGCATGCCGATCTCGTTGCAGACCCTAATGGCATAGGGCTTGGGCACAGATAGCTCATCATCTGCATATGAAATGGAGATGACGTGGGGCAGCTCGTTGTCTGGCTTCTTTGCGATGTATTGGAAGAAGTCCAGGTAGGGCTCGTTATCATCAAGTTCGCCTGTCACCGGCTTGCCATTGTCGTCCAGCTTCTCGCCTCGGCCGCCAGCAGAGTAATATATCACGTTTGTTGGAAAGCCAACAGCCATCCCGAATTGGAGGTCCAAGTTGGCCTCCGTACCAGCTTTTCCTGGATCCTGCTTGTTTTCGCCTCCATTAATCAATTCCACAGGAAAGTTGTAACCAGCTTTGACGAGGTCGGGACGCGAGCGCTCAAAGTTCTGGCCCAGGTCGGCATAATTGCCCCATTGCTCCAAGAAACCAGCAATTCCGAACCGTATGGAGGATTTCCCATCGGGAGTAGCATAGCTGATGCCGTAAAGCTTGTTGATACAGTCAGGGGTGGTGGTTGGGCTGCAGGCTACATCTCTTCGGCCGAGGCTGCGATGATTGGGTATCTGCGGAGCGACCGAAACCTCGTGCTCTGGGGTCATGAAGTTGGTCACGGGATGAACAAAATCGATGGCCGGAGCGAGTTCATCGGGTATGTTGTATTCAGTGGTTCGAAGAATCGCTTTGCCATCGCCAAAGGTGTACCGTCGGATCTTGGTGTCGAGGAGCTTGTCGACCTCACCAACCGTTGTGACATGTATCCAGTCTTGCTCGGACAGCCACTCCATGACATTTTCGACGTCTTCTTGGGCAGGCTGCCGCAGAGAAAGGATGTCATTCGTGCCCAGCAAAGTGATGGACAGAATCTTGGAGGATAGTCCGTGAATATGAGGCTGTCGTAAAGCGATGGAGATTCGCATCGGTGTTGAAGAGTCCGGCAATTCGTCGAGTAGCTTCCATCCCTCAGGAAGAGTTGTGGCCTTTTCCAAGCACACAGACGAAGCGCCGAGGCCTGCAAAGGCCCAAGCAGCCATCAAAAAGTACATGGCCATGTTCCTGGGCGTCTAGTATCATCAACACGCAGCCCCCAGCATTTGCGAATGAATGTGAGCAGTCCCGATTCCTGCATGGGGTGCTTTGACATTTATTGAGGGATGGCAAGTCGCGCCTTACTCCCTTATTCCGACAGCAGGCCCGCATGTTACCCCCGTGTTACGGGTAAGAAGTCGTGATTTCCCATCTAAGACACACAGTAGTCTCTGTGCTCCCTTCTTGGCCCGCCATGACGGCTGGAATGGGGATCTATTTATGCAGATCTGCAGCGATCACCAGCCGCACGACAATGCAAGACTGACAATGCGAATGAGAAAACAATGAGCAGTTGTTCAGCATCGTTGCCTCTTCTGCAAGTCGCACCCGTTTGAGGTGAAGACTCTGCTCCTTTGTCGAGCTGTAGAATAAATAGGATGTATTACATGCGCCACAGCCTGGACGACCCCATCCGTGCCTGATCAACGAAAGACTCTGCCCTGTGGCTGACCCTGGTCGGTTCAGTACGTGGCTACATTGGAGAGCCGTCTTCCTCGTCCTCCACACCGCGCTATTGCCCAGGCTAGCAATCGGAAGCGAGGGCAAACTGGATAACTCTGCTAAGGGCATCGATATGATTGTGCCACCCAAGGAGCCGAGGGCAAAATGGGGCGCACACTCTGGCATTTGGAATACCGCCGAGCTGCAGCGCGAGACAAAGACACGGCCATACGACAGCTGCCAGCGATGATGACCGGAATTCGCCAAGGATGCCTCATCGACACTGACGAGTCCAAAGGCCTTGACTTTGGCAACTGTGAACGACGGAAGAGTGACTACAAAGCTCCAGGCCGTGCGTGTACCTGAATGCGTCGCAAGCAGAGCCAGCCGAGGGATGCTGTGGAGAAAATACCAATAGTCCAAACATGGAGCATTTGGCTTGGCGGACTCAAATTGCCCAAAGCTTGTTCAAATCCCCTCGCCAATCGCCCATCGCGATCGATCAGCATATGTATTAAGCTGCGAAAATGCCGAGGCACTACTCCCTATTGTGCTCGTTTCATTTTTCTTACATGTTCGAATACTGCTGTTCACAAATCTGGGCTCGTCGTGCAAAGAAACCCAGCTGTGATTGTCATTCTCGGCGTCCTCCGAGCAGGATGTCTCTAATTCTAGCACCGAGTAATGAGTGCCTACTTAAATCAGGTACCTAGCCTGGACAATGTTAGTCTTCGCCCGCCTAGTGTGGTGAAGAAAATGATGCACAGAATGGCAATCGCCTGCTGCTGAGGACGTGCCATCGATGATCGCGCAGCCGGAGTTGAGCACATGAGAGGCTGACGCTGCATCCTGGCCTTTTGGGAAGTTTCTGTGCCCCTCGCCGCTTGTTGCACCAGACTTGCTCGAAGAAACTGCTTTTTTCCGTAGCGAGCATGAAGAATGGAAGCGCAGCTCGGAGTTTGCGCGTCCTTAGCCCCGATTCCCCCACCGGGAAAAGCAGCATCTGTTTTTCTGTTACGATTCAATACCACTTGAGCCTGATCAGATGCAGATCGTGTCGTCGTCGGACAAGTTACAGCACCGAGTTTAAACGAGCCAGCCAAGGCATGCTGCGGCCAGCTCCCCTCTTCCCCCTCAAGCCGGCCAGCCACGACCCTATGAAAAGCATGAGTCTGCTCACGATGGAACCGTGTTTCGATGTCATGCAGGCACTAGATGCCGACTTCCAGCCCCATGGCCGATGGTCCGAAAGAAATCACTCATTATCCTGGGATCGAGGTGGATCTGAGTTTGCGATGGGGCCGGGAATCTGGAAGCAGGGCTCCTCATAGGTGAACAAGATCGGCTTGGGATGGCGGTGGACCTGAAGCGCAGAACGGGAGTCAGATGGATATCCAATGACAATTTGCATCGAGGCTGGAGGAACAGGCTTCGGAAGCTCGCAGCCATCATCTGATGCTGTCACTTTCTTTTTCGCCGGTAGCTGGTACTTGGGCGCACTGCAACCAGGCCCAGCCGCCGCTGGTCAAATGCACATGCAACTTGGCAGCTGGGACGGCGTTTTGTTTAGCCCCCAGGACAGGACTAGTGGAGTGTCGAGCAGAATTGTGAAGCTTCTTATTTGCCCTGACGAAAGGGTAGCTTGGATGCCCCCGGATACTTGCGAGAGCGAGGCTTTGCCTCAAATCTCTTCAGTTAGGAAGGAGTAGCCGGCCAAACGCATATAGTCGTCGCCGTGCCCGTTCCTTGCTTCGATTTTCTTTTTCTTCGCCTCTCCTCCTCCACCTCGCTCCATTCCACTGCACAAGCTGGACCTGTTTTTTGTTCTCGAGAATCCGCCATGACGGGAATCAATCATTTGAACGTATACTCTGGGCCAGAGTCTGTGAAGAAGTATTTTGACCCGGAGTGTCAGCCGCCGCTGCCACTGGTTGAAATTCCAGAATGCCTCAACCCGTACCGTGCTGACGGGGTACGCATTTATGCCAAGTTGATGTCCATGCACCCAGCGACGAACGTAAAAGTCATGCCAGGTTTGTGACGCCCTGCTGTTGTGACTCCAAATTGGCTGGTGTCGGGCTGCTAATCGTCGACGCTAGCCATGAATCTGCTCGAGAGGGGCATCGAACCGGGCAAGACAAAAACCATTATTGAGAGCTCTTCGGGTTCTACTGTGATCAGCATGGCCATGGTTGCGCGAGCTTTCCATGGCATCAACGACGTTCATGCCTATCTCAGCAACAAAACCAGCGAGACCAAGTTGCGCCTCATGCAATTTTTTGGGCTAAATGTGTACGTCCTGCGAAGTCAGCCAGGCCTTTGCTCCCGCTTCTAACTGACAGTCGGCAGGACCCTTTTTGGCAGCCCCGCGCAACCTACGCCAGTCGACGACCGTGGCGGCATTCGCGCCGCAGCCCGCAAAGCTGCCGAGTCTGAATCGGTTTGCAGCCCCAATCAGTACCAGAACGACGACGTGAGTGCCTGTATGCTAGTCAATGTTTACATTGGAGATGGAGGCTGACTTAGACGGTCCCTAGAACTGGAAAGCACATGTCCGATGGACCGGTCCTCAGATCTAAAAACAGCTGCCTGAGATCAACGTTATTGTGGCTTCCATGGGAACTTCTGGTTCGTCTCATCAACATCAATCACTAGTGCAGGAAGCACGTTGTAGCCATTTAGTCATGCTAATCCGCCGCACCAGGCACCATGACCGGTCTGGGAACCTACTTCAAGGAAGCAAAACCATCCGTGTACAGAATTGCGTATGCTCTTTCATTCGCCCGGACTAATGGACAATGGCTAATTTTACGTAGTGTTTGCACGAATGCCGGAGAAAGAGTTCCTGGCCCACGAGAGTACTCCCTCATGAAGGAAGTAAAATTCCCCTACAAAAGCGCTGTCGATGACCTCACGTGTCAAGGTATCGTCTGCGGTCCTTCGTCAGGGTTTACTCTGCAAGGCTTGTTCCAGAGGCTTGAGAAGAAGAAGCAGGATGGTACCTTGTCTCGACTGGTCGGGCCCAACGGCGAGATTCACTGCGTCTTCATTTGCTCGGACTTGCCGTACCAGTACCTGAACGAGTACTTCCAGAATCTCGAGCCAGAGAAGTTTCGTCCTATCAACAACGAGGTGAGCATGATTGCCCCAAACCCTACCAATACATCAGCTAATCCATGTCTTAAGCGTCTCCGAAACTTCGACCTGTACCGATATGACGATGCATGGGAGAGAACAGCCTCAGACGTGCTGGCTGAGTTCTTCACGATCCAGCCCACTGGCGGCCAAGATACGTTGGTATCACTTGCTGCTGGCGGTTTCGCTGAACTAGAAAAGTTCTTCATCGCGAAACCAAGAACCCAGATTCTCGATTTTCGCCGATCCAGCGACTTTGAGGCGTTCCACTTGCCAAACTCTGTCAATATGCCATTGGAAACGCTCAAGGATGGTGCTGCTCGCGGCAGCCCTTTTGCCAAGCCAGTAGACGACTGCACAATGCTTGAAGAATTGTGGCTGGAGCTCGAGGGTCTTTTCACGACACAGAAGAAGGACGGCACCAAGAACCCCGTCACTGAGGCATTGATGGCCATGCTGAAGAATCGACGGGTCCTCACTATATGCTATGATGGCGACAGCGCAAGAGTTGCCAATAGCATTCTTCGGGCCAAAGGTGTGGAGGCCGAGAGCATCTTTGGAGGCTTCGCAGCCTTGGCCAATGTTCAGCTACCCAATACCGGCGCTTCTCAGCAGTCAAGTCATGTTGTCTCTGTCGAGGCATAGAATGAGTCCTGATTCGGAGATGAGGCTGAGACCACTTCTTGCCTGTTTCATTGCAAGAAATCTAGCCTGCCCGCCAAACCTTGGTCGTTTCTGATCTCTTTTTGTTATTATTTCGTTCTTCACACCACGGGAGCTATCCCTCCTCTTTTTCGATATTCGACTTCGGTCGATGGGGTTTTGTTCGGAAGAGCAGTAGGCTTCCGGAACGCTTTTCATTATGCTCTTGTTGCTTGAGACGACTTTCATGATCTGGGGAGAATCGAGTTGGGATGAGCAGTGGGCGTCCGCGACTTTGATCGATTTACAGCACGGCTTCCGGTGATGGATCGTCGGAGCCATAGTAGTCAATGGTGACTCGGAGTTTTTGTTTCTTTTTATAAAATAACGTGGGCGACGTAGGGCAAGGGCGTGCAGTGGGTGCCCGAGGTCCTATGATTTCAACAATACAATCTGACAATCACGGGTGGATCTGTCAAGTGACGGCTGTTGATGCGACTCGGAGGCTAGCTACGAATTCAACTTCACCCTGGCATCGGAGTGGTGATCGGAGAAGTTCGACTCTGAGGCGAGCAGTGGGCGTCTTGCAGGGCTTTGATTCGGGCGTTGTCAAGGGGGAGAAGAAGAGGAAGAGAAAGGAGTTGTTTGACGAAGACGTTTTTCTTCACGTCGCTCGTTTCTGCTTTTATGAACCATAACTTTTGCCCAGGCATCTTCAAGGGTTAAAGCACCAGGCTTCCCCATGACCGGGCTACCTCGACTTAACAAGCTTGCGCATCTGGGGTTTCTGTCTCTAGGAGCATCCCCCCAGATGCCACAGTCTTCATCACTGACTTACACACCTGTGATTGTGCATGTATGTGCCCAGAATTGTATGACATCGTCGGACCTTCTTTCCGGCCAAGTCACCGGGCGTCTAGCGATACTATGGATGACTTGGTCTGCCTTCGCCAATATTACGGCGGAGATCCGACTGCCATCCAATGCGATTTAGTACAAGCTGAGGATCGTGTAAGGCAAAACCACGCAAGTAGGAAAATGGATATCGGTGTCACCTCGAATCATGATGTATTTACTGATTCAGACACAGAACAGATTTCAGATAGCCTCTGATAATTTGACAGCTCTTTGGGCGTTGCCGGGTTTGGAACGGTCGCGGCTTTCAGCTCGACGCAGGGGAGGAGGTCCTAACCCACACGCACCAGACAGCCGGGGACGAGACGCGCAATACTCACAATTCCTAGGCTTCTCTCCTCACCTTCTCAGCTTTGTGGGAGGCTAAAGCACGATGGTCGCGGATGGGCCCAACCATCAACAAGCATTGCCATTAATGTCTCGCTGCGCAAGAGACTAGCACTGTGGCGCCGATGTTTCCGCCCACAAGGCGACAGCCCAGACTCGGGTGGCAGCCACTGAAGATGCGTGAATCAACAGTGGCGGACAAGCGAGATTCAATAGTCGTCGACACATTGAAATTTGTGGGAGCCGCAATAATAATGCTTTCAGCGCCCCGACACCCCCAGCACGGCAATAATCGAGGGCGAAGAGGTGCAGCGGCAATTTCCCACGCCACATGACGCAGCCTGGCGTTGCCCGATCAAATGGACGTGATGAGATGAGCAAGAAGCGTTTTCCAAACTCGGCCACGGCGTCTCGAGGTTTCATGGTTCACGATGCGCGTCGATCTACGCACTGAGTCACGTTACAAGGAAAGGAAGGGCGACCTGTGTCTGTCGAGATGTTCGTATTCACTTGGTCTCTTGACAGTGACCGGTCCAGGGCCCAGACTCTTTGGCACTATCACTATTAGCACCTTCTCATGGTTCTCATATCCGCAATTCAGGCCCATTTTCAAGAACAGACGGTTGGAGCCGCGCGTTGAGGCCAGGGATCCATGGCGTCCTTTCAGAAAATGACAACGCCCTCTAGCTTGGGGACTGGAAGGGCTGCAATCCACACCCCAGGCCTCCCGACAACGTGGTTGCAGTCCCGATGGTCAGGGATCACAAGCGAAACTTAAAAAAAGGTAAAATGAAATAGCGAGGTGCGCGTTTCTGCATGGAGCATACTACGTGTCTGTACATGGGAGTATAAGTATGGTCGAGGCCCCTCGGAAGCCAAATTATGCACGTTTCGGCAGTGGTGCGTCGAGCTTCCGTCGCTAGATGATCCTTTCTGTCGAGGCCTCACCGAAGCAGATGGGCGAGACATCCGTCTTGAGCGACGCAATCGTCTGTTCAACTCCGCATCCCACATGGCAGCGGGCCAAGTCAGGCTGTCGAGGGTGTCGGGACTACCGAGGATGATGGTCTAGAAACGTAAAAACGGGCTGCCACAGAGCAGGGCCATCTTTCCCATTTCCTGTCAACCCAGGGGCGGCTGTTACCCTGCCCCTGTCACTTGTGGCTGATATTTGACTGGCTCTTGGATCCACGCTACCATCTCACCTCACACGAAAAATCGCAATACTGCGATGCCACTGGCGATGCTGAACAGAGAACAGAGAACAGAGAATTGGTAATCCACCCCAGTCCAAGTCGACTGAGGAGCTGTGGGGGTAGGGGCATTGGTTGAATTCATAGCGACAGACAGCCTCCAGCCCATCTTATGACATGCATGCCTCTTGCCTCTCAGAGTTGTCCCGGCACGATCAGCTCAGATGAGGTGGTCGCAAAACCCTTGTAGGAGGCTGATTTAGGATATTTTGGCTTCTTCGAACGTACAGTACACACCCTCTTGCTCTTGCGCCCGATGGGAGATGTGCATACTCTTACATCTACGCGGCTCCAGTTTCCATTATCCATTCAACTAGGTGAAGGACGGCGTCCTGTATTTTTGGCATGTGGTGGTGGTCTGACATGGTCTTGGTGGCTGACCAAAGTGAGTCGTCAGCACAAGCCCTGTATTCAGCATTTCCCCTTCCCTTTCCCTGGGCTCCAAATCGGGAACACACGCAGGAAGCGCGATGGGATATAAGCGGAGACGCCTAGTGTGAATGGGGGTGTGTGTTGAATAGTTCGTAAATGCAGATGGTTGATCATCTGAACACCATTGTGTTGTTCACCTCCCCTGGTGCCCATTCCCAGATTTCTTTTATAACCGAGTAAGGCTGCTCCCACCATTGTCCGTTTTTGGTCTCACTTGTGATTATATCGAACCTGCCAAAAAGTTTATTTGGTTTCTCCATCCGCACTCTTCTCATCGGAAAAGGCAAAGTGGTTCCCGTTCCTCGTGTCACGATCCGAACCGAGATCGCTGCTACCCACGTCCGCGCATTGCAACAGCCGGTTGCACTGCAGACCCCCCATTTGCATCAGAAGGTATCACGGCAGCGGCATTGGAGCCTGACACAAAACGGCTTTTCTGGAGCGTTTCCTGTTTGCTAGCATTGCTCGCGAGATTACTTGTTGTCGTGCCTTTTTTGCCACCGCCGTTTCCTACTATTTCCCTCTCTCTCCTCTCTTTGACACTTTTCCTGGAATTCTTTTTTTGTCCTCTGCAGATTCATCTGTCCTCCCTTTCTACATCGCAGCGTAACTGCCTTTCCAACACAAAACAAATCTCCGAGCTTGATCTCGATTCTTTGGTTTCCATCACACGATGAATCGATCGTGGAGCAAACGGCATGCGGAAGCATCAACACCACAGGAAAAGTCACAGCAAGCACAACCACAACCACAACTTCGCCGCATGGCATCCTTCACGCAACGATTCCTAGGCAGCAAACCTGCTGCTGCAGAACCCGAATCTTTACCCGTCGTGGACGAAAAGACTCGACCTCGAACCTTTTACGTGCCAACGCACGCGGCATCCAGCTTTGCCCGCACCGTCTCGCCATTGTCGCCGATTCTCATCGAGGAGAAGCACGAGCGAATAGACGAGGAGGATGAGGAGGAAGAAGGACAAGACTCAAGTCACCCCAGCTCGAGGAGCAGCAGCCGATATCGCGGCAATACGAAGCACTCCCACTCTTCGACCCGCAGACGCTCGCACCACAAGAGCCACCACACCGCCTCAAATTACACCCACTCTGCCACCACAAACGCTTCCCACCGCACCGGCACCACGAAAAAGACTCAAGAGTCAGATTACGCTGCCTTCATAGCGGAAGCAGAAGCCAACGAGGCAAATAAGCGAGCTGCCCGCGCCAGAATGGCCCTCAGGAAACGCGACTCCGGCCGCGGATGGTCGAATGCCAGTACGGCCGTGGGCGGGCATTCGCATGGGTCGGCAAACGGTGGGCATCGCGACAGCGCTTATTACTCCACGGGGTCGAGGAGTAGTGTCAGCGGTGGTGCCCAGAACCGCGGGAGCTGGGTCGTCGCCAAGGATGTTGTGCCGCCGTTGCCGACTGGACCCAAAAAGCAGCCTAAGACGCTGGGGAGGCGCCTTTCCGAGTATTTCAAGCCTCCTCAGGAGAGGGGCGTTGGTGTAATGGGATGAGAATTACAATACCAGGCATTTTAGATTTGAGATGCTTTTCTTTATATTTTCCCTTTTGTCGAACCTTCATGGGATATAGGCGCGGTTAATGAATGGCTTGGGGCTTAGATTGGCGGGACAAAAGATACCAGATAGCATTGCGCAGCCGGATTTTCTAAAGAGAAACCACGTCAGGACATAGAGGTTATGGATAATTTCTTTCCCACATAATTCAATCCCATTGCTGGGTGCTATATCATATCGTGCAACAGTACATTCAACGAGAATGAACATGCAAAGGTGCAACGCTGTTTGTCCAACAAGGTTCATGTTCCCAACATAATGATGTCTTGAAACTGGAATCCTATCCTATGCAAACGCCGCGATGTTCTTCCCAGTTAAGTGATAAGATAATGGCGGACTGATCCATTGAAGCCTTGGCATCATGTAAACCCAACGTATTTGCTGCATCTCCAAGGCAGCGCCTGAAGAAAGTGTAAATTGCAAATATAGCTTAAAACCATAGAATTGGTATTGACAACTATACGATGATGAAAAAAATGACAAGTGAACAGAGAGTCAGTCCCAAATGTCGTAAACGCTCGTAAAGAATAATGACACATGCCGGTAGATGTTGACGTCGCTCAGCCGAGATGGGGCAGTTTAAGGAGACTAAGCACCCATGACGCGAGCTAGCCCATTTCGTCCTGGCGGTAGTTGAATTTCTTCGTCGTCAGAGCTATCGCCCAGCTCGGCACCAGCTCGATCTAGCATGCGCTCAATGTCCTCGTCTCGCAGGACTTTTCTGTTCGTGCCGTTGCCGAGACCTAGGCCGCTTGGCAGCGATAACGCGCTCCTATGGTGACCAGGGGCGTGTCTCTTTACCGTTGCTCTGTTTGGCGTATGATACTGCTGTTGGGGAGAGTCAATTTCCATGAGAGAGTGTGGTGGTGCCATGCCAGGCGACTTATCGAACCCGACTTTCTTGGCTGGTAAAGATGGTCTGTTTGATGGTAGACCTCGCCGCGAGCCGGATGATGGAAGCGCATGTCTATCAGTCACACTCCTTGGGGGCGGCACAGTAGACTGCGGTCCTGGCGACCCAGATGGAGAGAAGGTATGTTTCAAGTTGGCCGAGTTTCCAGGGCTGCTCATGAATAGCAATGTCTCAATGGCGTCTTGCTCCCTGACATTTTTATGCGGCGAGTACATCATGGGTTCCAAGTTGCTTTGACTCCGAGGGTACCCGTTGCTGATAGGAGTCGAATGCGCTGACGGTGAGACAGAATGCGAGTGAGAAAGCATCGTTGGCGTATAGCGAGGATTCGAGTTGCGTCGTGGGTTTGTCCTCGGCGCCGACATGGGTAAAGACGGCTGGATGGTAGCAGGAGGAGCAAGCATTGGCCTGTGAGAGGATGACGATGGAGGAGAATTCGAATTCCGTCGCATCATGGCTGGTTCGTTTGCGAAGTACATTTGGGTGGACGGTGCACTCATGGGAAGTCGCGGACTGGCTGATGACCCTTTTCTACGATGAACAGTCGACGTGCTGGAAGTTGGAGAAGCGGCTCGCGATGCTAGACTTTCCACTTCATCCAGAGATCGGCCTTGCCAGCCATGGTTCACTTTGACCATGGCGTATGACAATCGTGTTCTGAGCTCTGCCGAGAGCTGCGCCATGTCAGCGTTTGTGTTCAGAATATGGACAGGTCTTGAGCAAGTAGACAGATTTGCGTAAAGTGGACATACCTCACCGATGGTACTTCCAGTGGTTGAAGCAACACTAATTGCACTCGTCGTTCGGGAATGTCCTTTTACCGGACTCATGCTTCCGCCGCGGCGATGCTTGACCTCTCCATCGGCCATTCTCTTTCTAGAATGACCGCTGGCATCCAACCCGAGTCTGTCTTGGGCAGCGGCGACTGCAGATAGATGGTGCAATTGGCTATTCTGAGGGGCAGTACTCGAAGTTGCTTCGGCCAGTCTCGCGGTTGCGTATCTTTGTTTTAACATGGCGGACGCATCAGCCATGCTGGGGCCGTCCATGCCGCCGCTGGTGTCGCTGGCTGGTAGTGTGACGACCTGGTCCGTGGTAGATGTAATATGAGATGTTTGAGAATTGGGTATAGACTGTGGCTGACTCTGTGAAGAGCCGGTGCCACTATCTTGGCCGATGGTCTCCTGCTGGTCTTGAGGCTGCGTTGACCGCGGAATTTCCTGACTATCAATGCCCATCATGCAGTGTATTCAAGGTCTTCAGGACTAGGGTATAATGTTTGATACACGCAAGTACGTCAGAAGGGCTATACAAGTCCCTCGTTGCGTCTTATTGTGCTGGTGTTTCAATGACAATGTCGCCAATGTCTCAAGTACGCAACCGTCCTCCACGGCGCGGTGGTGGTTCCTCGAGAGGTTGTGCCGCGCGCAACCGTGATGCGCAAAGGTTCGAGCCCAATCTGAAGCAATGACCGAGTACTTTCCAAAGCCCAGAGCGTCACCACGGCGCGAACATTGAGCTGCGATCAATTCAACCCGGTGATCCGCGTGTTTTCGGCAGATGATGCGATACAGAGACAGCCTCGGTCTGGTGAGCGCGCAGGAGATCCACACAGCAAGGATCAGGGAATGTAGCCAAGAGACATGTGTCGTAGAAGAAGCCAAGTAGTCGGTCGATAATGCAGCGCAATGTTGGCTCCGTCCGCTCTGGCGAGTGTCGACGTCGAAGATGAAGATGAGGTCAAAGTGGGAGCCTGCGTGGTGGCCGTACGCCATGCAGACATGCAGAGAGGCCTGCTGACTCTTTGGAGACGGGCTTTGCTGCATGGTTACGCGGTCCGGTCGCGACAGGATGGACGGATGCGGGAGGACGGTCGAGGCAGGCAGGGCTCGCTGTGTGGTGGCGCCAGTGTGCGTGGGGTACAACACTCCAGGGGGGCTGTTACACGAATCTGCGGCGGGGACGCTGCGGGAGCGAAGGTACTACGGCGAGTACCTGTGGGCCCCTACAGAATTCGACTGCATCCGCTGGAAATAGGCGGCACCTGCCGCAGTTGCCCTCTCCAGGCATCAAACCTGCAGCGTCTGTGCACCCAGTGCCTGCCTCCATCACTGAATCTGCCAGCCGCAGCGAAACCGAGTTGTGGTGCCTCGTTGATGCTTGTCCGTGTGATGTGGATTGAAGCAATACAACAACATCCAGGCGTTCAAGTACATGTCATCACCGCCAACTGATTCATGCCACAACAAAGGCAGGAGCGTGAGAAAAGTCTAGAAAAAATTGGCCTCGTGGTTGATTCAGTTAGCTGCATCGCCATGGCGAACTAGCCCTGGGGCTGCCGCTAAAAGCGCACTCAGTCCACTCAACAAACTTCAGCACCTCCTCCGACTGTTGCTGTATGTCTAAGAAATTGAGTTTCACGGCTGTCGCTGAGCCTGTCGAGCAAGAAGACTCAAGGCGCATGTCAAGAGCGAGAGCCTTGCCTGCTTCATCGGCCCCGTTCTTTTGACTGGTACAAGCTTCAGACGGCGACTCTTCCTAAACAATCAGTTCCATGCAGGGTCCTGTTTCTCACTATTTCCAAGACCGATGCAGAATGTGCCTCGCCCCACAAAGGAGGATGCCGGCGAGTGGTACGCATATCGTTGCCACTCCACTGAGGGACGAAACAATAACAAGGAACTTGAGGAAAGAAACATTTGGACCAGGGCGCAAAGCGTCCCTTGGGCGATGTTTTGTCTTCAACGGACAGCACTTCTTCAGCCATATATGCAAAACGTCCCGTGATGTCTTTCACATGCGCCACACTTGCTTTTGATTGCTGCGTCTGACACTCCAGGGTCAGGGTATTTGGAATGGTCACCAACAGAACGCGTCATCACGTGATCACTGGCAGGGGTCTCGCCCACGACTTTGTAGCCTCATGGGAATGTTTACCACATTGTGATTTACAACCACGGTTGTGTGCATTATAGATTCTAGGTCAAGTTTCTCTAAAGCCTCGTCTAACAACAACCATCGCTTATAACACTGCCTGTTACAGTGGAGTCTAATCAACCACACGCTGGTTCGTCCCCAATCGCTGTGTTTTCCTGATGACCATAAACACCACCATCCAGGATAACATCCTCATTGTCGTCTAAATCATCTTGCACTCGTCTCCAGCCCTTTCCGCGTTCTTGCCGACTCTGGGCACCATTCAAGTCTTTGTCCTTACCCTTTGCTTCGAACACGGGCCTCATGAGGGACCCTAGCAGTGGGTTACTACTGAAAGCTCCTCCACCCTTGCGATATGGCTCGCTCGTATTTCCAGATGTTTCTCCAAGCACTCCTTGATCCGCATCGCTATCAATGTCGTCCTCAGGCGTGACCGGCCTTTCCAATGCAGCCATTTTCCTGACAACTTTGCCTCCCACAAGGTCGATACTGACAACTTGTCGTCGCTTCTCGTAGTCTGGTTGCGCATTCCACTCCATCTCCCGCATGAGCTTTTGTTGGCGCTTGAGCTCCTTGGCACGCTCTTCTGGGCTCGCCCACATGCTTCCCGATCCAATCATGGCACCGCTGACATCGAAGTCTGCGGCTTCATCTCGTACTGTCGTACGCTTCGCGTTCTGGGCCTGGAAATTGAGCAGCTTATCTCGGTGTTCTCGAGCCTTTGCTGCCGCCTCCGACAGCGATCCGCTACCCTCAACTTCGTTTCGGGGCTGTTTGAATGGTGCGGGCTTTTTAGAGACCTCAGCCCGGCGGTGCGCCGCAGCGTTAACCGCCATTTTTTCGCGGCCACGTTCGTCCTTCAATTCTCGAACCATAGCTTGTACCTCATCAGAACTCAGTAGCGGTGACCCGCAGAAAGTGCAAGGTCCTAGTCCTTCTTTCATACAGATGACCTTGCCGCAAGACAAACAGTTAGGCGCTGCCCCTTGGAGAGGATGTCTCGTTGCAACGCAGTTACACTTCTTCCTTTTTCCATTCTCCAATGTGGGATTTGTTGTTATCTCCAGCGATCGGATGGCAGCGTCTAAGTCCGCGAGAGCGGTAGACTGGCCCGCCATAGGCGTACCTCCTGCTATCGAAACCTTTGTGCTGTTACTCGTAGCTGGCTTTGGTGTTGAGGACCTTGAACCCGGGTTTGACTTGGCCTTGTTCTTGGACAGCAGGTCAGATGTCAAGAAGCCAGCAGAAGATGCATGTTGCTTTGGTTGAGACTGAGGTTGATGTTGCGGTTGGTGGACAGGTGGTGTCGCGGCCCTAGACGCATGACTGCTGCTTGGCGCGCTGGCGCAGTGTGGTATATACTCGAAGTCCTTATCCTTCTTGCTGTAAGCTTTGCTCGCTGGCCCGGCATACTCTTCCAGCTTTCTCGCCTGTGGTGTATGGATATCCGGTCTCTTTTTCTTTGGGCCTCGCTTTGTCTTGGGTACTGATTCGATTGCATCCGAGTTTGAAGCCGGGCTATCTGCAGCTGAAGATGACGGTTGTGGGCCAGATGGTGCCTTTCGGTGTGAATTGAATGACACGATGAAGTCCACCGCTAGAGGGGAATCCCCAAGCAGGTTGTTGAAATGCTCAGCAGCGTCCGATTTTGACAGTGTCGATGCATACTGTAGAACTTGCTGAAGATCCTCCTTGGGGAGAGGGAGAAGCTGAGAAAGCTGGGCTAGAGACATCTCAGCAGTGATACTCAGCAAAAGAAAAATAGTGATATGAAAGGTTGAACTTATTTTCCCCTGACATTTCTCACTGAGTGAATTGCTCAATTGAAGTCACTAACGTGGTGGGGCAGTGAAGCTGAGCTTACCCTAGGACTGATGAGTCAGACCGATGTTGTCACTTTTGAAGTAGTATACTGTATGTTTATTTGGATTCCAGAGTCGTTTAAAATCTTGTGTCGGTTGATTGAGCGGCTATTATGGATGCTTAGAGTCTTTGAAATGTCCTAACTGCGAAAGTTGGGGGCCCTCGCAGGCCTCGCTAGTTCATCATAGACTGGTTCCTTGGAGGTGCTGGATGGGCTCTACAGTATCACAATTTTATGGACAGGACAAAACTTCGCCAATTTTACTTCCCACTTCCAGTATAAGCCAGCCGGATCAGAACGATAACATGTTCAGAATACCAGCAGTCCAGCCTAAGCCTGGTGTAAAGCATGGAAATTGATTAGCTGCCCAGGACCTCGTGCTATTCTTAATATCGCAGGTGTTGGCTGGAGTGATGGACTATATTCGACATGGCAGCTTCCTGTATCGTCGGTGCAGTACACTGCAATTCTGAATATCTCAGCATCTATTTACCTTCCATCCAACCGCAGTGATATCATGCAATTGCATGAACCTGAATCAACAAACCATCAATTGGCCGCGCATGCGCTGTCCGCGGCACATGCTTGCCATTCACCCGAGAAACGCCGAGCTATACCCGATTGGGGACAAGCACAACCCTGCTTCCTTCCTGTTGAGCGGACACTTTTCCTGCAGTCTTGGATTTTCCCCCGTCCTCGCAACCGAAACCACCTTCATCCCATTATTTGCCTCTATCTTGCATCATCGCAATCCCCGTTCACACAACCCAAAGCATCATGTTGGCCTCTAGAATTCAGCGCAGGGCTTTCTCTGCCTCTGCCCGCAACGTGAGTTCCTAACTTCAATTGCATTACTTTGAACTCAGCCTCCGTCGGCGTCATAGCTTCGCTAACATGACTTTCTCCGTTGTAGCTCTCCAAGGTTGCTGTCCTCGGCGCCGCCGGTGGCATTGGCCAGCCTCTCTCTCTGCTCATGAAGCTTAACCCCAAGGTTACTGAGCTTGCCCTGTACGATATCCGTGGCGGACCCGGTATGTCGAGCGATCCCTTTGAGCAATTGGCATCTCTTCGAACCACAACATGTTGCGCCAATTTCTCTTCGTTCGCATTGAGAACTCCCTCGTCCCTGTTATCTCCATTGGATAAGGCTAACGAAGCAATTCTCCCGGCATAGGTGTCGCTGCTGACCTGTCTCACATCAACACCAAGTCCACTGTCACCGGCTATGAGCCCAGTGCCACCGGCCTCGCTTCTTGCGTCAAGGACGCCGACATCGTCCTCATCCCTGCCGGTGTCCCCCGAAAGCCCGGCATGACCCGTGACGATCTGTTCAACACCAACGCTTCCATCGTCCGCGACCTCGCCAAGGCCGTTGCTGAGTCTGCCCCCAAGGCCAAGCTCCTCATCATCTCCAACCCCGTCAACTCGACCGTTCCCATCTGCGCCGAGGTCTTCAAGGCAAAGGGTGTCTACAACCCCAAGACCCTCTTCGGTGTCACCACTCTGGATGTTGTCCGCGCCAGCCGCTTCGTCTCTGAGATCAAGAAGTCTGACCCCAAGGACGAGAACATCACCGTCGTTGGTGGACACTCCGGTGTCACCATTGTCCCTCTCTTCAGCCAGAGCAACCACCCCGACCTGAGCTCCAACGCCGAGCTCGTCAAGCGTGTCCAGTTCGGTGGTGACGAGGTCGTCAAGGCCAAGGACGGTGCCGGTTCTGCTACCCTGTCCATGGCCATGGCTGGTGCCCGTATGGCCGACTCTCTCCTCCGTGCCGCTGCCGGCGAGAAGGGCATTGTCGAGCCCATCTTCGTCGACTCTCCTCTGTACAAGGACCAGGGCATCGACTTCTTCTCCAGCCAGGTCGAGCTCGGCCCCAACGGTGTCGAGAAGATCCTGCCCATCGGCGAGATCGACGCCAACGAGCAGAAGCTCGTCGAGGCCTGCTTGGGTGACCTGAAGAAGAACATTGAGAAGGGTGTTGCTTTCGTTGCCCAGAACCCTGGTAACTAAGCGCTGACATGAGAGCCGCATGCGCTATCTTTTACTCAATGTTCAGAGGGAACTACAGTGCTTGGGTAGACGTAA
Source organism: Periglandula ipomoeae IasaF13 (assembly GCA_000222875.2). Classification (NCBI taxonomy): domain Eukaryota; kingdom Fungi; phylum Ascomycota; class Sordariomycetes; order Hypocreales; family Clavicipitaceae; genus Periglandula; species Periglandula ipomoeae. The sequence continues at coordinate 18,272 of AFRD01000534.1, forward strand.
TGCATGATGTACAAAATGATGAAAAGGCGGACGGGTTGGGGACTGGTGTGTTACTGTCCTTCGCTTGATGATGCAAAAAAGTGGCAATTAAAAAACAGGCGACACAGCGTTTTGCGTGTTTTACAAGAGCCATAGACTAATTTAATTGAGTCTGTAACATAGTAACCTATTTCCGGTCAACGCTTCAGTGAATGATTGCCTTGTAGATAGCCCGAGAGCCGAATTTGTTGAAAGTCCCTGTAATCTCCATGAACAACTTATGATGCTTTCTTATCATTTGACGGTTCTATTTGTTTCCTGCATAAACAGGATCATATTTTACATGCCTGGTACACCACCTAGGCACCCACTCTCTGGTCACCCTCTGTATGAACCTTCTATCCGTCTATCCGTCTGATCCTTGGGCACAGCCTCGTCCCAATAACAGATGTCTTCTCTTGACAAATATACATAACGTGCAGAGCATATACTCTACTCTACTGGGCACGACGACCAGTTCGCCACTCCTCCAACTTTCGTCGCCTCTCGGCAACTTGGCGCTCAAACTCAGCAGCCTTCTTCTCGGCCTCAATCTTCTTGCGGGCATTCTCCCTCTCGAGCTGGTCGGGGCGTCGATCCGTAATGTCACGGGCTTGGTAGTCGCTGAAGCCGGCCTTGAGGCCCTTCTCGATGACGAAGCAGACTACGTAGTCTAGCGCCATGCATACGGCCATCTTGATCTTGAATTCCTCTGTGAACTTGACGAGTTTCATGCCCTCGTTGATTTCGGGGACGAGTTCGAGAGCGCAGACGAAGGCGAGGCCGGAGACGCCGACGATGCCGTAGAACATGGCTTTGTTTTCGGAGAGGGATTCACGGAAGGGGCGGCCTTGGTAGTTGATTGCGAAGGTGGACACTTGTTGGATGAGCTGGAGGAGGTAGATGGCTGAGTTGAGGAGGGAGGGCTCGAACTCAGCTTCCAGATCAACAAGACCAGAGCGTCTAAAGAAAAAATGTTAGCATTTGAATCGTTGAAGCAGAGAGAAATGAGGTTTAGCGGAGGGGAACGTACGGTTCGATGCTCTCGCAGAGACGGGCAATATAGATAAGCGTGACAATGTGAACGGCGAATTGTCCCAGAATAGAGCCAATGATGTAAATGTTGAAAATGTTCGGCTGGGGTCGTTCCTTGCTCAAGCCCTCGACCACCTTGGCGCGGGAGATGCTGAGGAAGCACACAGACATGAGCATACCGCTGATGGTATACTGGGTGTCACCAAACTTGATGCCTTCGAGGTACAAGACGGAAAGTGAGTAGGCGCTGATCAAGCAGTTCAAAGCGAGGATCTTGTACATCTGAATAGTGGCAACGAGAGTGCAACGGCCTTGACGAATGATGTTGGGAATGGCAATAACGTCTCGAAGCTTGGATGTGAAGGGAGCAGCGACGGAGGCATCACCTAGTTTCAGGGTCGGAGGCTCGTCGTCGCCGAGCTCAGCCTCAAGCATTCCGTTGGCGAGTTTGTCGGCAAGACCAGCGGCCTTCTTCTGAGCTTCGGCTTGTCGATTGTTCTCCGAGTTGACGAGGCTTTGTGCACCAGGGGACACGATTGTCTCGGTGGGGTGGCCCTGAGCCTTGATGTACTCTTCCGTGGTCATGTTCTTGGCCTTGGCTTCGCGTTCAGCGGCCTTCATGTAGTTGGGGTTGGTGGGTCCAGGGGGATACAGGTGAGCAATCATGACAGGAACAGGAGGTGATGGCTGGTTGAATCGCTTCATCAGATCACATTGCTTTTGGTAAACCTCCTTCATCTTGGTGTTCCTGGCATGTTCCGCAATGCGGGTCAAGTCCTCCTTGGTACCGTTCAGCAGAGCTACACCGATGTGAGCTTGCTTGAGAGCGCCGACGTCGTTCGTGCCGTCACCTGCCATGAGTGTGTAGTAGCCCATGTCTTTCAGACCCAACAGGATATCCTCCTTCTGCTTGGGCGAGACTCGAGCATAAACCCAGGTATGACGCAACAGCGAATTCCATCCAGCCTGATCCTTGAACTGAGCAAGAGCGTATCCAGTGACGCAGAGATCCTTGGTCTTGAGAATTTCGGAGTCGATAGGCTTGGTGGGGTTCACGGGGATGCTGATCTTGTCGTCCACGCTCTTCCAGATCAGCTTCTTTCCGCCAACATTATCCTCAGGGGCATCCAGAATCAGGACATCGCGGTCGACAATTTCTACCTCTCGAGCGACGTGAACGGCAGTGAGGGGATTGTCACCGGTAATCATGACAACACGATGACTGCTCTCGTTTAGCATTTGAACCGCTTCCTTAGCATCTTCTTTCAAGGGGCAGTGAAGAACCAAGAAGCCGGCGAAGGTAAGGTCGGCCTCAACCTTTTCATGCTTCAAGTCATTGATTTTGCCGGATCCGAGCTCAGAGTCAACCGTCAATTGCTTGTAAGCCAAGG
>AFRD01000533.1:0-20782 GCA_000222875.2 Periglandula ipomoeae IasaF13
TGGGGCAAGGCACGCGAGAACCCTATACATTTCGCCTGTGTCATCCTTGAAGAGGCTATCAAAGATCCTGACTGTCGCGTGTGTGCATTTTGGGATAACTGCAAGGACTCAAGGCGTGATCAGCCTTGCCATGTGCTGGTCCTGGACTGATGCATGTTTACGAGTACATATCATAGGACACCACGTCAAGCGAAAGGGCGGAATAATAACAAGAGGTAGGTCATGCGTGTTTTTGGCGTTGGGACCACGGACGCTTTGTCAGTTGAGCACTTTCTCCCCCGTCATCCACAAAGATTCTTAATGACAGCTTGACATGTCTCCTACCCTCTCCCATAATATCGAAGTGATTCGAGCGGATCACTTAGTGAAGGCGACCATGACCTGCAATGCTCGCGTATCACACGTGGACAGTATCGTCTATGCACAAGCTCGTTCCTCCTGTCCATTCTGTGGTTCCCGTTCATCAGTTGAAAAGAACCTCATCGGCTGCTCGGGCTGTTGAAAAGGCCAAACACCCCCAAACCAAGCGGTATTCGCGACAGTGTGACTTTTCCATAAGCTTGCTGCGTAGCCGGAAAAAAAAAGACGTTTGACTTGCGGACTCGAGAGGATCTCTGCGCTCCAGCGCTGGTAAATCTGTGCCTATCTTTAAACAAGAAAGTGAACACTTGATCGCTAAGCGTGTCCATGCAAAGCAAGAGTCTTTCCGAGTGTGTGAAGAATGCCAGAAAAAGCTGACCGCGAACCCCTGAGGAGACATGATGAAGCCAATCCGATAAACTTTCGTTTGGCTCATTGCTCAAGTTTGCCAACCTTGTCGAAAAAGCTCATCCAAGTAAAAACGCAGCCTGCTGCACCGAGCAAGACTATTGTCAGTATACTTGCTCCTACCTTGTCTCCGGTAGTGACAGGTTTCCATGGTACATCGCCATTATCCTTCCCGCCTGCATTCGGATTCCCCTTGGACGTTTCTCCAGTCGAATTCGTCACAGGGGCGTCAACGCTATCAATAAGCAGACTCGATACAGCCGCAAGGACATCCATGTACTCTCCGGCACTGGTTGTCTTGTCCACGCCTGGGTCAACAAACTTGCCACAGCTCCAATAGAACCCACACTGGCGGCCAGTTTGACCCCCGGTGCACTGCTTGACAGCTGCTTCGGCCGAAGTCTTCAGCGTTGGAAGGATCTTATCCTTTGTATGTGGCGCTAGTTGCGTAACGACAGCAAGCCATCGGTGGACGTACCCTTTATACGAAAGCATATCTGGCGTACAAGTTCCCTTTCCGTTTGCGCCCTCGCATGGTAGCTCGAACGCAATGCCTTTCGGGAAGAAAGTCTTGAGCAGTGCGGTCAGGAGGTTGTCCAGTCGATCCTTCCACTTCTGGTCCGATGTCTGTATCGTGACAATCGTTAGATGCGAGGATTTCAAGGGGATTCACGCTTCAATAGACGGCTTACATAGCTGTACATGAATGCTGCGCCCTGGGTGAGCACAGCGGCATTGTACGAATATTGTGCCTTGTCGATTTTGGTGCAGTTGTTCTTGATGCCGGCACCATCGTAAACTGCCCACGACTCGTGATCAATATACTGAACTCCCCAGAGCCAGTCCCAGGTCTCCTCGGCGCGCTTGGCGTACGTGTCGTTTTTGGTATATCGAGCAAGTCTGGCGCCCATATTAAAGAATATTCCATTCGCGATGGCTGTTTACAAAAGCATGGGTTAGCGCACAGGCGTTGTGCAGAAGCTCGTACCGAGTACTTGGGACTGCGCGTACTATTCTTGTAGTCATAACCCTGATTTGTTAGTGGAATTTGCCAGCGCATACCACCATTACAGGTTTTATCGTAACGGCTAGGGTTTGCTTGCGTGTTCCAAACCGCTTGAGCCAAAGCAAGCCATTGCGGTTGATCAGCCGGAGGATCGGGGAACTTATTCTCAGCCGCGAGCATTACAGAGTCCCCAGAAGCCTTGATCGTCGTTGCCTAGGGATAGGGTGTGATTCTCGGGCATATAATTCTGTTTGCCGCCGACCTGATGCAGCAAACCTTGCATCACGACACTGTTGTACGACGTGTCCCCCCGTGTACTTCCAGTAGTCGATCATTGTTCCCATCAAGGCGCCGCCTTCCCACCAGTAATACGGTCCTAACCCAGATGCGGGAGGACCAGGAAGGATTCCAGGGATCTGTCCTGACTCGTTTCCGTGGTACAAGCTCATGAGATCGTATGTTACTGTTCTAGAAGTTTGAATGATGTTTTCTGTTGTGAAGAGAAGTTAGAGTCACTGCGTCGTTCGAGAGGCACTTGATGCGTGATCTGAAAAATCTTGACATAAGCGACAGATTGATTTCGAAGTCAACCTCATACCTCTTGTGTCTATTCTATAATTTTGTGCATTTGTCATGCTAAACAGCAGACAGCCGCTTGCGAGCATAAGCCGCTTTAGCGATAACTTTGGTGTTGCCATATTTGCTCCTCAATATGTGGGTTGATTAAAGGAAATCGCCCGCGATGATGAATATAATGTGGCATAAATCGAAGAAGCCGTGCCACTAACGATGTCTATGAATTCGAGCGATCCGTCGTGATACCAAGTCCTGTAGTCTCAAAGCTGTATCGAGACTTGAATATATATATATGACCGCAGTAGGAGAAAGCCCCCATAAACAAACTGCCATCACTCGGATGTATGAAAATACGTCTGGAAAGGTTGATATACTCGTTCGTAAAGAGCGGGTGCTTTGTTAGGGTCGTAGCGGCAGCGCGGCGAGTAACCTAATCGAGACTCGCCTTGCCCGATAGCACCATTTGTTCAGCCCTACGAGCGATCTCGTGTTGATGGACTGAAAACACGCTTGGCACTCTGCGCCTCCTCGAAAAGTCCCTGCGATATGACGCCTACGTCTCGTATGCGAAGTCTCTTGATACTCGGTCGATCGGATGCTGTGCGATGGCGATAAATTGACAGGCAGCACCACCGCCTGCGAAAACGCAAAGTGTACCGATTTTGGATCATTGCGAGGCATTTGGGCACATGGAACATCTTTATTTGAACATAAGCGCTTTGCCAAGACTTCATTGTGGCGTGTGAACATGGTTCGTGCATGCGGATACGAGATAGTGTCAGCGATTTTAGCGCCTGGTTGTTCCCGACAATGTACACTACGATTCATTTTATAAAAGCGGAGTACTGTGACGATGAGATAAGTCCACCCTTCCTGAAACACGATAACCAAATCTGATGAGTTGATAAAAATGCTCGGTCATGGAGGACCCTTCGTGGTAAGGGACTCGGGCGCCGGCGCACGCTCTTCGTGATGAGACGAACCTTTCCGACCTACAAATGCGGTACATTTCAGGATGAGAGGAACAAAGGGGTGCTTGGACCAGAACGAATGCACACGCATCACAGCAGCATTGATTGGACAGGATTAAGCTTACAAGCATGCTCATGTACGGTGGCTGAGTTGAGCGGCGTCAACGGAGTCGTGCAGCGAAAGCATCTTTTTGCGCTTTCCACTCATTCCGATCGAGGAAATACAAGCGCGAGAGGTCAATATTCCCCTGGTCTTGGGGCCTTTTGTCCCATTTCTCGCAAGTTCAGGCATAAATGATTTTTTCTCACTGCGGCCGGCCACCTCTAGATGTTTCGGCGAGTCCATCTCGGAGATAAACAAGGAGCCTGACAAGGGTCGACAGCGCCACTGGATCCATTTCTAGAAAACGCTTGAGCTTCTTTTGGCATCGTCTGTACCATATCAATTGGACGGCTATGTGTTATCTGATCTGCTGCGTAATACGATCCCACCCGCTGAATGCGCTGAGGCTTGTAACTACCCAGACAGCTAGACCTCTGACCTTCGAGCTGCACTACATTCGCGCACGCTGTGTTGGTAGTACTGCATATGACTCCTTTACACCCCGTGCAACTGCTCTATGCAAATAAACAGTAGGGCATCCTCGTCCAGAGGTCAGATACATCTATATCTACCATGGAAGTTCCTGACCTCTGATGGAGATGAATTTGCCATGAGTTGTCTCGAACGAGAGACCGTCAATCTTTGCCAGTCAGTCTTGTTTTCCCAACTAAGGCAATTCATCCATCTGCAGCAGACAGGGAAACGTGATAACGTACCTGCTCAAGAACTTGACGGGAGCTCTCTTCCAGAGTAGCGGGAGGCTCCTTTACGCCTACTGCGTCAGCTAGGCTTTGGCCCATATCCGTCTTGACCCATCTGCCCAAGTCACACATTAGCAATATAAAATGATGCTGGCGTTTCAACGGCGAGGAACGCACCCAGGGTGAATCACGCCGACTTTCAGCCCTTTGTCCTTGAACTCAACGCTGATCTTCTTCGCAAGCCAATTCGCCGCAGCTTTGCTCATCGCGTACGCAGTACTCGGGAAGACCTCCCAATCAAGCAGCCCAATGCTACCAGATGAGAGCTAGACATGAGAATGAACTTCTTTCTTTTTGCATCTTGTGCATCAGCCTTCTCGAGCAGCGGCCAGCAAGCCTGGAATAGGCGCAACGGTCCAATGCTATCTGCAACCACACACTCTTGCACTACATCAGGTTCGGTATCGAGCGTAGCGGCGAAGCTGGGAGCCGTGCCAGCATTCGCGATGACTACATCGATGGAGATGATGCCCTCCCCGGCGAGTCGATCATGTAGTGTCTTGTGCGCAGATTCGCCTCTATCTTCGTTCAAATGCACGACAAGAAGTCGTGAATTGTCGGCCAGGGGCAGCGACTTCAAGGAGATCGCCGTCTCATGATCGGGGTTACGGACCGTGCCTATGACTGTCGTGGAAGGACGAAGCAAGAGATCGGATACGAGCTGTCACCCAATGCCTAGTCTTGATATTAGTGACCGAAGTTGAGCTCTGGAATACGAAAATAGTACCTCTGTTGGCACCAGTGATTAGATAAGTCATTTCCCGAGCCATATTGAAGGTTTGTCTCGCTGCGGTCGGCTGTCTGGATGTAAAGTAGTGATCGCTGTGCTTGAGAAAAGATGAATTTTCGTCCGTAATTGATATATATATATATTTCGTTCTGAGACTAAAGCTTCGCCGTCGAGCTCTGTAGTGTCTGTAGTTCAAGTGTGGTCGCAAGTACAAAAAGCTGTAAGTCGTGCCGGAGAAGCTGACTAGGCTGCACGTGGGGAATGAGAACAACCTGCAGCTTGGTCATACGTCAGTAATCCACCGTGATCACGTCGTCCGTAAGCTTCATATCAAGCAAGCAATTTGTTGAAGACAAAGTCTTGGCAGGAGCATAGGTTAGCAATCTGAAGAACAATTCAAATATGACTTGTACTTGGCGATGTGGATTTTTTGACCGGGACTGATGGGCTTACTATAATGCTAGAGCGTCGTGGATATCTGGAGCGCCTGCATCGCGTCTGAGCTATAAAAAATGATGCGTAAGAATAAAACTGGCCCCTTCAAATTTTGCTACAAAACGTAAACTCGTACATCATGGCATGAAGTAATGAGCCTTGATAAATTTTTGTCAACTACAGAGTAGGGTATTCGCTGCGATGGCAAAGGGAGCCGTTACAACGCATACTCTAAAGAAAAGGGCATCGCTTCATTTAAACGTCATCTGATCAGAGACTAGAGATAATTTACTATAAAGAAAAAAAGTATTATCGGCACCAGGTGCACCGCAAGATGTGCACTTCCTCGGGTCACCACCCGCCCATCAGGTTCTGCGGACGATGCCTATGATTTCTGCACAATGATAACAGAATAAGGCTGTGACGTATTTGACTACATTCAACGAGCGTTACTTGATCAAAGTCAAAATTCTTTAGCCTCGTCGCATTCAATGTAAGGCCAGCATAAGGATCACCGGCACGCTTGCGTCGATGATCAAGTTCATCTGAAAAACGATAGCTGCACCAATGCTATGTTACCATACAAGCAGGATGTGCTGAATTGTGCCGACCGAATTGATGGGACTCAGAGAATCAACGCTTGACGATGGGGACGTATAATTGTTTAAGTGTTCATTAGTGTTCACCGAGTCCCAGTATGGCACCTCTGGGGAGACTAAAACAAACTTTTGTGGCCGTTCGCATCAATCTGAGGCGCATTTACATGAAATGTATAATGCTAAGCGAACTCGCTGATTAAGTGTCTATAGGCTCGAAAGGCTCAAACATGGCCGAAGCTACGACAAGACGTCGTTGCCGAGTGCCGCCCATCTGCATGATCGTGATCAAGTGACATAGTGGACATATTAAATTATGTTCACAACTTTGGTAAGGAAACACAACAATTATCCCGGCTTACATCTGGTAGCGCGACCATGGTGGGCTTGGTTGCTATTTTCAGTGCGTACGGCGGCGATCCAGGATCATGGATCCCCACCAAGTGCGATTAGCAGACAAGAAACACAGTATCTGTTTCCAGAAGCTTAACGCTGAATCAGAGGGCGACCAGAAGTTTCGCGAAAATACGTTTAGAATGAACCGCAAGTTATTTTCATAGGGCATGAGCGCTAGGCCAAGAACTTGATGATATTTCTCTGTCCTTTGTCGGGTTGTGAAAACAACTGTTACCATGATCTTCAACACAATGACCCATCTATTTTTAGGATGCGCACCTGGTAGGGCTTCAGCCGCTTACAGCTTACGGTCGTCAACATAACGGCCTGTAGACGTAGGCACTGTGCAAGTGTACCTAGATCGGGACGCCACCGCCGCTCAATCTGTTAATACACCGAATCATCATCCATGATGGTGCTAGCCGAGGACAATGTGATCGTCCGATGCCTGTTTTGTCCCCGTTCCTGGACATGTCATGCAGGGTCCAGGCGGAATTTGTCTTTCAGCTACTATATTTATGGGTAACTAGATGCTGGATTGAGAATGCAGAGCGATATGAGGCTGATAATGCTGACCACAATCGCATAACGCCCAATTCCATTGACATCACTGGTTCAAAGAAGGGGTTGCCAGGTTGAAGTTTTTCATGGACAGGCATATAAACGAAACCCAAATCCTATTCTGTTGACTCTTCGTTATGCTTGTGGTATAAAGCAAAGACCGTATTCCGTTCCAACACATCCTCATCTCGAACTCATCAACATCATCCTCATCGATTGACAGCCTCAATTCAAGAGCCACCTCCGAGAATCCCTCCAATCTCACCTTTCGTTCATCCAAAAACATGCAACTGAAGGTTCTAGCCTTCTACCTTGCGGCGGCTGTATCTACAGTCAATGCCTACCCAATCACTGGGGATGGCGTGAACTGCCGCGACAGCCCCTCAACCAGCGGCAAAATTATCAAGACATACAAGAAGGGCACTGATGTCAAGGTCACTTGCCAGACCACGGGCGAGAACATAAAGGGAGACAGCTTGTGGGACAAGACCTCCGATGGCTGCTATGTTGCCGACTACTACGTCAAGACCGGCACAACTGGCATGGTCGTCGGTGAATGTGGCGGCGGCAACGGCGGCGGCTCCTCAACCATCAATGGTAAAATCAGCAGGAAGGAAATCATCGCGCGCGGCCAATACTGGGTGTCTAAGCACGTCCCATACTCCATGAACAAGGTCTTCCCCGACTCCAAGGGCACCAAGTACCGTACCGACTGCTCCGGTTTCGTTACCATGGCCCTTCACGCCACCCCTCCTGGTTACAACACCGTCAGCCTTCCCGAGATCGCCAAGCCCATCGCTTGGAAGGACCTCAAGCCCGGTGACTTGGTCGGCACTCTTGGATCCGGCACTGCTGGTGCAGCTGGTCACGTTACCTTGTTCCACTCCTGGTCTGACGCCTCCAAGAAGAAGTACAAGACTCTCGAGTGCCGCGGTACTTATGGATGCGTTGCTTACGAGCGCCCTGTTGGATGAAAGGACGGCAAGTTCACGGAGAAGCCTTACCGATACATTCGTGTCTCTGACCCTTGAGCAAAAACACCATGATGTAAATTAGCTTGTGCGTGTACCACGCCATTTCCTTTCTCGAAGCATGGACTGTTTGTTGTACATAGCACCATATCAGTATTTAGATTGAGTTTGACTTCTCCGGACTATGCCTGGACCGAGTCATGTCTCTGAAAGTATATATTCATTGAGCATTTACTCCTTAGTATCTCTCTCATTTGAAGGTTTTGCTTTACGGACACTGTTGACTTTCTGTTAATATACCTTCGGTATATTTAAGCTCTGTAAGAAATACAAGTTTATTAGGGGCCTTCCAAGCCATAATCGTCCCGCACGCAACGACTTGAGATGCTTCGCTTGCGACATTGAGGACCTGGCTGATGAGTGAAAAGTACATGATACAATGAGAGTTTCAATAATACAAACTATATTTCACATACAGGCCTTCCGACGTCTAATTGAACATTTGGATTATGGGAGGTGAGTGAGCTAAGTCCGGCAGCAAGACCCAGGGCACACGCTTCGACCTAGACATTGTTACTAAAAATAAATTAATCGGTTGAGGATCATTATAATATCTTACCAGCTGCATGAATCCTTCTGTTTCCAATCCCAAATAAATCCGTGTTCTCTGCTCGCACAAAACCAGTTTCTTGTCGTTGGAGTTTGCTACGTAGATTTAGTAACTAATCGATATAGGGTAAAATGAGGACTTACTTACCCAGCAGTGTCAATCTCGTAATGTTCTTTGCGCCTAGTAGAAGTAAATAGTCGCCACCACTTCGAAAAGGAAGTCGCTCTGTTATTCTGTGCCTGGGTTCGTGTTTCTTGCATTTGGGACATCAGTACAATCTTGCGTAGCCTGGTATGGTGGAGGAGCTGTTACGCAGTCTGGCCTTCGATGCCACTGGTACGGTGGTGGAGAGATGTCCTCACATGCTCGGCAGCTAGCTCTTGCAAGGGCCGGGTTGAACTCGATATATCGATCCATTGAAAACTCGGCGTTAGGTCGAACGGTTCGCAGTCTGTATGGATAGTTGACGAATATGCCCTGGATAATGTGTGGTCTTTTTCTTTGCAAATTTTTTCTCGTATAGGACTCAATGAGATCTTTTCTTCCTGTTTAGAGACATGTCTCTTCATCGCGGTGGGTTATATACATTGGCACGCTGACCGAGCGCTCTCGGCGAATTTGCGTGACAAATGGCCGACCGACCGCCCAATTCTATGCCCAACTACGTCATGAAGGTAATTGAACCCTCTAATCAAAGGAAAAAAAAAAAAAAAAAACCAAGCAAGAGTTCTCGCAAGAAAAGCCGGCTCCACTTGAACTAATTTAACACGTCTTGTACATGTTGCGGGAGGCAAAATGTTTCCGAAAGCCCAGCCCAGTAGAAGGCGTTGAGGCGGGTCATCGCCAACATGAGTAATGACGAAGCCTGACTTTGATCTCGAAGTACGCGACGCCAGTGTTCCAGCATCTGCTTTGACTTCATTGCATTTTCTGAGCTGGGTACTTGTATAAGAAGTGTCACGACAAAATTTGATACCACAGCGAAGCTGATGCGAGACCCTTTGACGAATTAGCTACGTAGCTACTCATTGCTCAGTGGTGTCGAAGTCGACAAACCCCCAATCCTGTGGAATGAATGTACTTACAAGAATGCCAAAACTCTCCAAAGTCACTTGAAGTTAATTGCCAGGTAAAGTTCATGAGATTGCCTGCACAACTTTGAGCGGCTTGATGCAGCTCTTTAACCGTCGCACTCGTATCTGTGACATCCTCCAAGTGGAGTTCGATCTCGGGCAGTTCAGAGAAGTCCCAACTCAGGTCCTCGAATAGGAATGCCGGGTCTTGCAAGGGCTGAGTTTCTTGCAGCGGCTGGTCAACGTCGATGATTTGAGGTGGTGGTAGTGACCTCACGGTCGGTCGTAGGAGCGCTCGCCAGACATATACGACTAGTACCATATATGAGAAATACACTGTGATGGGATAAGATGCCTCCTCGGGTCTCAAGACGGTGCGATTGGACTTGAACGGCTCTGGCACTGGGATTGTTGCGCGCCAGGCATTGAGCTGGTCAAAAAGGGGCTTGGCAGCTTGTATAGATGATTGCAAGTCTTCTGCGAGCTTTTGACAAGCATGAAGAGAACTCGAAAGTGTTAATCAGCATGCATGACAATGTAACTTGAGGGGAGAGTGCGAGACGTACTAAAGCGATTCCTGTATGGAGTCGGCCACAAGGGCAAGCCGAGCCATGTCTCGAAACGGCATGAATGGCATAGTTTGCACACCCTCAGCGTACGTGGCATGATGCAACTCAAAATCAATATGATCGAGCTCGCTGGTGTCCCACTCATTGTTTCGAATATAAGGTGGACGGCCTTGAAGCAACGACATCCATTTGTCTTCTATAAATACAGCCCACCAGAGTCTTCGACGCAGTCGTTTCTCGGCTGCTGGTATTCCGAACATGCGACACTCTAGGTGCAGGCCCAAGCTATGGGCAAGGCCAACGACGGTTCCAATGAAGGACCACATGAATGGTGTGTCGGATGAAGCTGACCGAAGCCGGTCTTTGTTCGTCTTGTGAAGATACAAAACAGCGCACTGCAGAGTTGAGAGCCGGGGTCGGTGAAGCTCTTCCTGTATGCACTTATACACTATATCCCACATCTGTTCGATAGGCGACTGGTCGTATCCATGCATAACAGCGAGTTGATCATCATTCATCGCGAAGGGCAATGCAGATCCGTAAATGGCTGCGAGTAAATGTACCGGCGTCTTCTCCAAGGCGACAAGGTCTGGCAATGAGTCAAAGTTTACAAGGTTGAATTGTGTGCGTGAGATGATCGGCAAGGTAGAGAAGACATGTTTGTGGAATCTTTACCAAGTCAGTTACTATGCAAATTGACGCGGTCGCGGACGACGGTTTAGAGTGCGACTTACAATCGAATCAGTCGCATACCATACAAAGGCGGTATCAGAGTCTCCAGCTCTGTACGGAATCGTTCTCGCTCGTTGACTCTGGTGTCAGTGGCACCAGCTTCGCATAGCTCATCAGCACTAACTAGGAAATGCACTGGTATTTTGTCCCTAGTCGGAACACCGCCAGCATGTCGATAATGCACCTTGTGAAATGATCTCAGCCCTAATTTGTCAAATCTGCAATGACGCAAGAGCCACGGGTCAGACTCGGACGAGCCTCCAAGCAACTGAGCAGTATGACCTTGAATTTGGTCCAAGCTATGAGACAGCTGAGTAGACGGACGATGAGGGTGCAAGCCCGGCAGCACAGGCGTACTAAGAGTATGCGTAAATGTTGCGTCTGATAGGCCATTCTGAATAGCCTCTTCTGAGCCGGCAACCGCAGTCTCATCAACAGAGGAGACTCCGGAAGAATGACCCTGGTCAGCGATTCGCGCCGGGAGAGTGTAGTGCTCATGATGCCCATTGGGTGAACTCCTTGCGTCACTCATTGAACCTTGTCGATCCTGTGGCTTTAGTTGCTGCGGTCTACGTGGAGGTTTGCCGAGAAATGTACATGGGACATTGTTCCGCTGGCATCGCTGACAGGGAGGGTTGCCATCGGTCTGGCACCTCAACTTTCGTTCCCGACAACGATCGCAGGGCTTTTGCCGCTTCTGCGATCGATAAGGCCGTGTTTCATTACAGGGATCATGTGCCGAGGTGGTCGACATGGTTTCCATTCGGTATTGAAAAGTTCGAGGAGTGTTGATCCAGTCGTTTCGGCGAATTGGGAGGGTCCTAAGCAGAATCCCTCAATTGAGTCAACTTTGGCTTACCGAGCAAACTTTTTCTTCACAACCGCAAACTGAAATTGGTCAGTTCGAAAAATTTTTCTCTTTTGTGTCAATCATGGTTTGCTTATCCTGCTAAAAAGCGAAGTTGGATGACAAGTTGACCGAAGTCGGCGAACGGGGTCCTCCACTCAAGTATTGGTTTTTAGTGTGGAGCGTGAAGGAAACTCAATTTCTGTCGGTGTTCTTTCCACGGCTCGGCGAAATGATTTCCTGATTTGGCAGTTTTGCGGGAAGGATTGTGCCATCGGCGAAAAGATGTGAGAGCTTGAACAAGCTTAATTATTAACATTCGGCTGCAAGCACGCCATGATCGACGTCATACGTGAGCTCATGTCTAATATAATTAGTATCTTTAGTTCCCATGAAGGCCTCAGTTTCTTGAATTCTGCTCATGGTCTCACTCGAACCTCAAGTGCAAGTCACCTGTAGTCAACGTCATCTGAACATGATACGCAAGTTCCTTCAACTAATCGGACAAACTCGACAGGAGGTAAGTTCCATTTGAAATCCACCTGTTAGAACAATTATTAACCTTACGTTGTAGGGTTCGCGCCACAAAGAAGAGCAACATCGTCCCGGCCAGCTGGAAAATGGATTGTATGACTCCAACCCTGACTCTGAAAATGCTTCTAACTCGAATGAGATGAAATATCCGGAAGGAGGCTATGCCGCGAACTTAGTCCTCTTTGGAAGTTTCTGTGCCATCATGGGCGGCCTCGGGCTCATGAATAGCATTGGCATTTATCAGTCGTATATCTCCAGCCATCAGCTGCGAGACGTCGACGAAGGCCAGAAAGCTTGGGTATTTGGCCTGTACAATTTCATGGTGTTCTTCTGTGGCCTACAAATAGGGCCGATCTTTGATAGCTACGGCCCAACATGGCTCATGTTCTGCGGTCTCGGTCTATTCGTCGCAACATACGTTGCGCTCGGCTTTTTTTATCTCTTTTGGCACTTTATTGTGGTCATGGGTCTGGTCGCAGGTGCGGCGACGTCGATCATCTTTGTTGTTCCTGTCGCCACGATTGGACAATACTTCAACGTCAAGCGAGGAGCCGCCACAGGACTTGCCATGTCAGGTGGGAGTCTTGGAGGCGTTATGTTTCCTCTCATATTTGACAGTCTCAATGAGAGGCTTGGGTTTGCATGGACAACTCGCATCATCGGCCTTATCACAGTCGTACTTCTCCTGGTAGGTTGTTTCACGGTCAGGCGGCGGCATGTTTTTGCCGAAAAGGAGATCCAATCGAAGAAGAGTCTTCTGCCAGACTTGAGAGTCCTCGGTAGTGTCCAAGTCATATTGATTACTGCAGGAGTGTTCCTCATCGAATGGGGGTTTTTTGTTGGCCTTGAGTACGTTGCATCATACGCTGTGGAGTACGGCATCAGTCGTAGGCTGGCATACCTCATGGTGGTATTTCTCAATGCTGGTTCTTTCCCAGGACGATGGCTTCCAGGAATTATCGCGGACAAGTGCGGCCGCCTGAACACAATGATTGGAACCAACATACTCTGTATCATTGCAATGTTTGCCATTTGGCTGCCAGCCAAAGGCAATGTAGCTGCTGTCATTGTATTCTCTGTGGTATTCGGATTCTCAAGCGGGAGCAACATAAGCCTGGTTCCAGTATGTGTCGGCGAGTACTGCACGACTGAAAACTGTGGCCGGTACTATACGACGGTTTACACTATTGTTAGCTTTGGGTAAGTGGTTTTGAGGACAGACGGTAATCCAACATTCACTTTTATACAAAATACACTGACATCAAAATAGAGCGCTTACGGGAGTCCCAATAGCTGGGCAGATTCTGCACACGGGTGGTGGCTCCTACGATGGTTTGATCATCTTTGCTGGAGCCTCATATGTGGCAGGAGTTTTGTGCTTTGCCAGCATTTGGATCATCAAAAGATACCGCGAAATGAAGTGAAGACTTTGAATCTGGAGCTATGATAGTATGATAGTAGCATATCAAGGCCTCAGAACCTTGCACACGAATGAACTTTCCGACATAGACTAGAATAGATTAATGAACAAGAGACTCTGAGGAAGGAAGCAATTCGCTTTGATCGCGAATTTTTGTCTGTGTATCAGTTTTAAATACGCATAAATATATTGGACTGAAACATTCTCGCACGTCCAGGTCATGTCCCACCTCTTATTTGATTGAAAATGCTGTCCTAAGTACCCCTCCATAAGGGGCTGTAAAAGACCCCTTCTTGGGCGTCGGAACAATTCCCAGGCGCAAAAACATCTCTTGTATCCTTGAGCTCTTGAGTAATCTTGTCACCTTCCCCTTGGACAGTCCCCTTGAAAGAACTCGGCACCTTGGACACAATGGCAGTAATAAGTGCCGTACTATCAGTCACACCCTGAGACAGGAATCCATAAGTGGTTCCACACTGCTTGTACTTCTGAATGACGTCCTTTTTTGCTTTCAGTTGATCGGCCAGAGCCTTCCCCTGATTTTGCAGTTCTTGAGCTGAAGATAACAGGGAAAGGCAGACCAGTGTTGAAAGAAGTGTCATGTTGTTGATAGCCGTGGTTCCTGATTCTACAGTGGAGAGGAACCCCGATGCTGCTTTCTTCAGTGGCTCAAGATCGCCATTGAACTTTTGAGCGGCATCCGAGAGCGAATTAAAGCCAGACTTTACACTTGCAAGAACTGAGGTAGCTGTTGCAAGATCTCGCTCCGCGATGCTTGGGGGAGAGCTTAAGCTCCGGGTCGGTGGAAGAGAAACGGCCAAGGAAAGCGCTCCTGGTGCGGCAAGAATTGTAGTGATTGCAATGAGGAACTTCATGTTGATTCTTTTGTTAAAGCCAAAGTAAGAATGATCAAAAAGCCCTTAGCAGATCTTTTGTCTTTGGGTTACTGGTTGTCATTGTTGGAATCAGTCTGGAAAAGTCGCAGATTTATATAGTCGTCCTCGTGTCTTGTAAGCGAGCCGTGTAGCAGAAATTAGGCATAGAATACCAAATGTGGAAGGTTGAGCTTCCAAAAGCAGTCATTGTTACACTCTAAACCCTCATTGGGCACCATCATACTATGGTTCTAAAACGAAAATAGTCCGAAGCCCCGGGTTGGGTTGTAATTGACACACGCACCCCGCACCCAGAGATCAGGTGTTGTAGGATAACAGGAAGCATTGGAGGCCAGCACAAGGTCGCATCGCGCTACTTACCGAGATCAGATTTGAAAGGCATTGCTACCTACTTGTTGCGACTGTATTTTTGAAGATCGTTGTCGCCAAATCGTCCCATCGCTTCCACAGCCGTCGGCTTTATTGACCTCGCTTACAAGTAACTGGTAGCATGACTTCACGGGTAAACAAAGCGCATGGTATCAACTCAATTGCAGTGACAATGCACTACTCGAGCAGAGGCGGGGGTCTGAAACCTGGGCGACGATACGCTGCTACCTGTGATGCAGAGCCTCTATAGCCCTTTGTTGACTAAAGGAGACGAAAATTTGCTTGAATGAAAATTTTGGCAATAGTAGGATCTGTCGAATAATGCTTGAAGCATTCTGGATAAAAGACCGGAAGGATCGGGTGATACAGCAGACTCAAATGCACGTGACGGGGAGTAAAACTTCCCGATGTTGCGAATTAATTAAATGTCTCAACTGGACTAGAACCAAATCAAAGCTCGAACAATCTTTACTTCTTCATAATCAGCGGCGCGGCATCAAAATCAGCAATATGTTCTCCTCAAAGAACCACGGACCGTCGGAGTCAGCTTCGGCCACCATTCCTTTCACTTATCGGCTCATCCTGACCACGATTGAGCCACTCCTTGCAGTGTGCGGGGCTGGACTGGTTCTTACGTCCCCAGCGACGTACCTGGGCACGATGATCCGGAATCTTGGCACCTTCACTGCCGATTCGGCCTTTTTGTACACCGGCCTGGGTGGTAGCTGGCTCTATTTTGCCTTCGTCGAGGGTGTCATCTTGCGTACATTCGACGACCAGCGCCTATGGTGATTCTTGTGCGCAGGCATGCTGCTTAGCGATATTGCCTTTTGTCATTCCGTTGCAGAAGCCATTGGAGGCTGGGCTGCATGGCTCAGGATTAGCGAGTGGACGACCGAGGATCATGTGGCATTTTGGACGACGGCTCCGATGGTTTTTACCAGAATACTGGTTGTTCTTGGCATCGGGCTGAAGACTGGAACTGGCCATCGCAAGACGCAATAAGCTACAGTGGAGTCTTCTGCTGAGGATGTTGCAGTAGCTTATCGTCCGTCCGAACCAATTTCGTCCGGCAACCAGCACAACTCCATGAAAGACGACGCCATGAACTGGCGGCCGAAGTATGGCGAATCATCACTCACCATTTCATCCAAGAACAAGTGATGAGATTATTACGCGTACTACTATACTGGGTAGCTTCACGATATAAGCTCATCATGCATGTTGACCAATTTCATCCTGCTTGCAATTGTACTACATCTAGCGGGCAGTTCCTATTTTAAATGTCTCATTATAGTCATACAGATTGCATTGCATTCGCATAGAAGACTATTTGCTCCCATAACTCCTTTGCCTGCGGTTCAACCATTCCTCTTGACGCCTTGCCTTAACTTCAATCCCAATAACACCACATTCTTGCTAATCTTACATCACACCGGTATGATCTCTATGATCCGGAGGAAGCCTTTGCAACGTGTGCTTCAACGTCCACTATTGAGCAGAGACTCATGAATCCCTGAGCCTTCCACTCGTCAAGACAACGTCTACTTTCCTGAAGGCGCGTATCATGTCCATGGCGCAGATAAAAGCGGCGTGCAGTCCAGAGGGGGATCGCCGCAAACATCTTGCCTAGCTTGCCAGCGAATCTGGCGCTGCAGTATGTTGCTGCTACGCAGATATCGTCGGCCACAGAAACAGAATCTTGGTTAGATGTTTGAGAAAATAAGTAGGCTCTTTGAGGAGCCGTCGCCTTGTGGATTGCTGACGAGACAATCTGCCAAGCAGCATCATAGAGTAGCAGCCTGCCCATTTGGTAGTACATGAACAGAACAGCATCCATAACTTTGCGGAAGCCAGGTGTAGTGCGAGGCAGGTTCAGAAAGCACTCGCCATAAGCGGCAATTGCTGTCTTCAGCCATTCATGTAGAGCCCATTGAGAGCGCTCGTGTAATGCGACAAGGTCAGCTATTGAAGCGGAGCATGCGTCGCTAATTTGAGAGTTGGCGTTGACTATGCAATTACTCAAGTAAGTGATCCGTGGAATCCCAACGATGACGTCTACTATAGTCTGGTAGAGAGACTTGCTTATGTTTTGAAACGGGATAGTTATCCACGCCTCTGCGTCCAGAAAGGAAGGGGATTCCGTGAAGACGACTGATAGCATCTGTACAAGTAAGTATTTGAGCCTGAGCCTGTGCTTGTCGTTGCGGACTGAGTAAAACTTACAAGTGATGTGCGAGCCCAAGTCAAGAGATCAAAGTATTCCTTCTTTCGAAACTCTGCTAGCCCTAATGCTTGTATGCACGTAGCCAAACCTCGAGCATGACCAAGCCACTCACTTGGTTGTCAGTCCTTGATAGGGAACTTCTGAGTGCCAAACATGGCGACGTCTGCCGCTTGCAGTATCATGCAGGCCAAGAGTATTCTCTGCTTCTGGGATTTAGCATCTTGGAGGTTTCTACAGACCGCCGAAGTAATTCGAGCGATACTCCATACAAATGGAGGCCGTCACGAGTCATGATCTGCTTCCCCGTTTCCTGCCCAAGCAGTCGCAGACAGAGCGATAGAGAAGCCGTCTCGGCCATCTGATCAGATTCGCGCAACTTTCTGGCAGCATGGAACCAACCACTTAGCGCTGCATCATGCGCCTCACTGGTTGATGGAAGATATCGACATTGGAAATTCTCCCACAAGCCCTCTATGTCGATTGCACGACTCGAAAATATGGGGTTATTGGGACCCTGAACTGCGGTGGATGGAGCTGGAGGGAGCTTGTCCGTGTATCTAATAATGCTGAGTCCATGTTCATAGCCCTCACATTGCCTGCCAGCTTTCATGCAAGGACCACAAGAAGGTCGCTTGAAAGTCACACTTTGGGTGGGGTGGAGGTGATCAGTGATGAGCATAACTCTAATCAGAGGGCAAGAACATACTCTCACTTTTTTCCTCCTGCAGTTATGGCAACGCGGTACCAGAATTGGCCGCGGTACCATACTTACACGAGCGCAGACTTTGCAGATGCTGAAGTTGCATCATCTAAAAAAAGGCGTCCTTTTCGCATGATAACACTGGTTTTGGTTAGTGTACAGACGAACGGGTCGAACATGGCTTAGTCATGGTGTACTGTGCTAAACATATGGACTGAGACACGTGCATCTATCTATTTGCTTAAAAGCCCGTGGCCCATCGTTAATTAGGGCCGATTTTAAAGGAGCGTTAGTCTGGGATCCAGGAACCGAATGGTTGCGCTACTCGCTGTGTCTTGACGCCATCCTCGGCACCAGCCGCAGCCAAACAAGAAGCATAACTTGCGTGACTGTGGAAGCCCGATGTGCTTGTGAGATTCTTGATAGCATCTGCTCGTCAAGTTTTTCATTGTTCAGCACATACTATGACTCCGGAAATTGATTCTTGACGGCTCTTGCGTGGCACAAGGTTATGACGCTCAATGAAGGAACGGCTAGACTCGTGGAAGCATACCTACCAGCCGATTTCAGTTCGTCTCTTGGCGGGAACTCGCCTAACAACACTATATTCAGTGCTTACTTCCTAGTACAGAAGGAGATAATGGATTGACTTGCGTCGGTAGACAGCGTTTCATTCGCCTGATGCGAAGTCCGGATCTAAGCTCCCCAAGTCAGCGCTAGACAGAACTGCAGAGCCTAGAATTCAGCGCATGAAGCCGATTGCAACGTTGATTGATGAGATATGGTTAGTGCTTAGCTCTCACGCCCAAACCGAGGCTTCAAAGTAACAACATCACGATTTCGGTAGATTGCAAGCTGAGAATTATCGTGGAGGTTGTAAGAGCTAGAAGATGCCTGTGCTTACGTGTTGTGGGATCGGGGAACTCCTTCGCAGCTGCGAGAGACTGACTTTGTTGAAGTGAATGTCTTTGCGTATCGGAAATTCCCCGTGCAAGACTAGATATGCTATGCGATGGAACCTGGGTTGCGTTGCATCGACAAAAGCACTATCCGAGGCCGAGGTCCAATTGCAGATGTTGCATAGAGGGAAATTTTGTATAAATAATAGAGCTTGGATCCCAGGCTCTGAAGATCGTCTCATAGCCACCAAGCGTCCAATTCTTTCAGAATACTACCGCAAACAAAAATTTCAAGAGTGCAATACCTAAGATATTTTGCAATGTTTATTAAAACCCTTCTCGCAGCCACTTTTGGCGCTTCCCTAGTCGCTGCAGACTATCAGCTACCCAAACCAGGCATTTCTGACGCAAATCTCAACTATGGCACGTTCAAAGATAAGACACGGGCCCAGCTTCCCTTCCCCAACGGCTACTCCCGAGACTACTGGGGCCCCGGCTGGATTCCCAAAGGGTGCAAGGACATTGCTATTGGCGAGGGTCTCAACCCTGCTGACATGATTGTCTTCAACGTTCACTACGCCGGTTGTGGCACTGCGTGGGTTATGTGCCGCCATAAAAATGCCATTGCGTCTGAAAACAACATGATTGAGATGTTCGGACGGGCTCCAGTCCACATGCGCCAGTTTGCTCGGTATGTTTCGTGAGGTCGGGGAAGACGTATTCATGTTGAGTCGCTAACGAAGTATACACTGAAGTCATCTTGTTGCATTGCCAAATGGCTACTGGGGTGGACAAACAGACTACAACGGCGACATTAAGTTCTGGGTCGAGATCGACATGCCCATCTTGTTGCACGAGCTTTCCCACGCATTGGACTGGCATGCGCTTCCCCAAAGCTCTCCCTTCAGCAACACCGCTAATTGGCAGAATGCTTACTGGGCAGACGAGATGACTCCAAGTGAATATGGCCGCACCAACTGGGCGGAGGACTTCGCCGAGAGTGGCAAAATTGGTGTCGCCGATAGAAACCTTGCCGGTGGCTTCGGCAGTGTCACCGTCTGGTGGTCCAAGATCCAGAACCAGTACAAGACTTACGAGCGGTACTTTGAAAACTTCATCGTCCCAGGAGGTTCCTGCAACAGACGATTCTCTAACAGCGAGACCGTCGCCATGGGCAACAAGAGATCAGTTGGCCCCAAGCCGGACACGACTATTGACAGCAACATCACACTCATTGAGCCCAACCCAGAGCACGCCGGCAAGGTCCTCTGTCAGTATAAGCAGGACGCTGAAGAAAGCATGGATCACATGTACAAATAGGGGGGTGCGAGGTGTTCGGAGCTCGTGTTGAGGTTTTCCTGAATTAAAGATATCTTTATCATTGTTTTTGGAACCTGAAAAGCTTACGTATAAGCTGTCGTGCTACTCGAACTGATGTAGTAACTGTTGCTTAGAACGAACTAGTAGTTAAAATTAGTCGCCTTTGACAGAGCTTCGTGTTTTCTTGTTTTTCTTTAGCAGAGTGATTCATGATGCATTTAGAGACCAACACCCTTGGCAACATCTCCAGTTGCGCCGATAGCACTTCCAGTCAGACCAGTAGCACCGTTGACAGCTTTGGCAGTGCCGTCCTTGACTCCCTCGTTCAAACCCTGGGCACCCTTGACGACGTCGGCGGCAGCACCCAAGGCACCGTCAGTCGCACCACCTACACCGTTGGTGATCTTGCCGAGACCATCGACAACGCCGGAGTGAGCCTTGCCAGCAGCATCCTGGGCACCACCGACTGAGCCCTTGGCACCGTTGACAGCACCGTTGACAGCTCCTGTCGCAGTGTTAGCCGCATCGCCGGCAGTTCCCTTTGCTCCATTGACTGCACCGTTGGCGGCACCAGTAGCAGAGTTGGCGGCATCACCAGCAGCTCCCTTTGCACCGTTGACGGCTCCGTTAGCAGCACCAGTGGCAGTGTTCAAGCCATCAGTTGCTCCTCCCTTTCCACTGTTGACAGCACCGTTGACGGCATTCACAGCCT
>AFRD01000532.1:0-20837 GCA_000222875.2 Periglandula ipomoeae IasaF13
CATCAATTTTTTCTCTTCTTACATCAGATCAGTTTTTTCAGGGCTTAGTAATTTTAACCCGCGTTTATGGCAAAGTTCATGATACTGATGGCCTGCCACAGATCGTTGCCGACCCCGCCAAAGAAGAAGCGCTTGTTCCCATTTCCCAATATCCCGTAAAAGCATCGTCGTACAATATTTTTTTTCTTCTCAGCAACCTTTCACTGCCTTTTATTAATCATTGACACATTCTATCACACAACATCAAACCTCATCCAGAGCTGATCATGCGCCGTCATCGGGCACCCTCCCCCCGATTGGACCCTCCGAAATCGCGGAGAGCCGAGATTAGGGTCCACGTCTCACTTCCGCGTCCCACGTCCGCACGTCAACGCTAGTCCCCAGCCGTCCACATTCATGCAGAATCCACAGAGGGAAGGATTTCAATGCTGGGCACGGCAAAGATTCCCGACCCCTCCTCCATCGAGCTGGGCGCCCATCGTGATGCTCGACCAGCATGGGCTCGGAATCCGAGCGTGGCGCCAGCTCCATCTCTGGGAGCTCTGGAGCGAGTAATGCGGGCAACCACCACAAGTCTCCAAATCGCATCATATAAATCATCTGCGTTTTGCACTTCTCATCTCACCTACAAAGACACATCGTCTCGACATACCAGACACAAGTCAATCACTCAATAGCTCAAATTCGGCAAACCTTCCCTCACCCATCATGAAAGGCAGCTACACTCGTCTCTACGACGATAAATCCACCGGCGACAAAGTCACCGAGTACGCCGACTCGCATTCCACTGCCCTCCCAGCCTCCCTCACCAATTACCATGCCCAAGCCTCCGAGAGTCGCTCCGACTCCAACATGCTGAGCTCTAATTTCCAGTCCAAGCTGCATTTGTTCCTGGCGCGAGCCATCAACGCCAAGAGAGGTACGTCCACGCTACTATATCTCATAGAAAGACAAACATTTCACAAAACGTCATGGACTTCTTTACCGCGCCACACGTAGTCATACTTTCCTACTGGGTTCCCCTCTCCCTCAGCAATGTCTAAGACGGGCTCAAATCTTTTGTGTATTCTGAGCTAACTCGGTGGGGTCAAGTTCTCGAAATTGGCGTGTACGTGGGCTACTCGGCCATGTTGTGGGCACATGCCACGGGCCCAGATGGCGTGGTGACGGGTTTGGAGTTCGATGGGGAATTGGCGGGAATCGCGAGGAAGGCGATCGCCAAGGAGGGTTTTCAGAATATTGAGATTATCGAGGGGAATGCGGCGGAGACGTAAGTTCTGTTCTTTTCCCCACTTTTCATTGCTCACTTTGCTCGTCATTGGAGCTGAACTCACGTCGGATTGATGAAACAATCTACATGGGCAGTAGGCATGGGTTATGCCCGCACTTGGAGCAAACGAAAAAAGACTGACATGCCGTAGTCTTCCTAGGTTGTCACCCACCACACCTTACGACATCATCTTCTTAGATGCCGACAAGACAGGCTACTCAAACTACCTGTCCATCATCCTGTCCCAGTCCCAGCCGGGCGGCACGAATCGCCTCCTCCGTCCAGGCGGCCTCATTGTTGCTGATAATGTGCTCTGCAGGGGCCACGTAGCTGATGCGTCGAGGACAGACCGCGAATT
Organism: Periglandula ipomoeae IasaF13; assembly: GCA_000222875.2. NCBI lineage: Eukaryota > Fungi > Ascomycota > Sordariomycetes > Hypocreales > Clavicipitaceae > Periglandula > Periglandula ipomoeae. The sequence goes on from AFRD01000532.1 coordinate 1,629, forward strand.
CGAAGAGAAGCAGTGGAACTTGCATGTCGAAGCTGTTCGCAAGTTCAATGACCAGGTTATTGGAGAGAGCAGACTTGAGACGTTCCTAGTTCCCTTATGGGACGGCCTTAGCTTAATTCGATTGGTTGATTAAATGTTTGTGCTTTCGAATTATTGGAAAATTCCCGACGTTTGCGATTGGCCAGGAAATATATACTGTTATACAAGAACACCTCGGAACTCATAGGATGAAACAATCATTGGTATTAATTATTTGAAGAATCATTACTGGGGATATCATCGCTTGCTACTCTACACATGCGGAGCTCGCATTGGAACTCATCATCGCAGTGCTTCAAGCACACATTCGCACTCGTCAAAACGCCAGCCATACAACGTTAGTTTCGTGGGCAAAGAGAGCAACAGCTCTTCTTGCATCATCTTATCCATTACAATGTCTCGTTTCGCCTCGTAACTCCGCCTCGTGTCCCAGCGGGTATCTTGATTCATCTGTAGCTAGTAGCCAAAGATCTTCCCTTCCGGATACATCGCGAGGAGCTGGCTTTGTGCCATTTACCAGAAGCGTCATCGGCCGCCAGTGGCAGGGGCCTCATTCCATGATTCCTTGTGGCGTTCAGAGGTCTTCTTGCGGGCGCAGCAGCAGGTGACAAAGACAACGGCAGCACCGATCAGAGTAAAAATGGCAGCAACCAAGATCAACCAGATACCTGAGCCCCATTGAGCACGGCTGACACCGTTGTCATTAACGTCCTTCTTGATGATGCTGAAGGCAACAAAGTCGCAGACCATGGCAACGAGGGTCACGACGAATGAGATCAAAGAGACGATGGAAGCCAAGAATGAGCCAACAATGCCGGTGCTGATACAGAGGAAGGCAATGAAGCACAAGCCCAGGGCAACCGGGTGCAGAACCATGACGCGGGTCAAACCCTTGGCCGTGTTGGCGGAAGCGCTGCCAAAGTCGGTGCCATCGAGGCTTCTCATCAGATAGGCCGGGTCGTAGCCGATCTTGGAGCGCGTGCACTCATCTGAAGCAGCACTGTTTGTGATCCGTTAGCAAACCATTTCCCACAATAGTCAGGCAGGCAATCGAGCATCACGTTGGCCATCACAACGCGCGCTACAAGCGGTACTCACCGAATGCCCCTCACACAGTAACCGAATGTACCAAATGTTACTTCTTGCGCCGATGCAGAATTCCTGCCCAGGTCGACATACATTGACAATCCATTGACCACAGGGGACGTGATGGTTACGACGATAAGAAGCACAAAGGCGACAAACAAGAAGAATGTGCCAATGTGGTGGACGAATTTACCGAAACCCATCTTGATCGACTTGGTATCTTTTGTTGTTGTGTTAGGAAGGGGATCATGAAGCCTGATGAGGCAGTGTACTGCACGAGGAGCTCTTGGGTTCGTCCACGAAAGGTCACACACGGGTGAAGAAGACGATAGGGCGGGTGTCTGACGAAAGTCTTCCAGTTTTGAACTCGAGGGGGGAGCCAGACCAGCATATAAATCATCAATGTCTCACCACTTATGGGCGCGATGTTCTTCCCAAATGGGAGGGCTCAGGCTTGGCCATCCCCCCTGCTCTACTCTGCGACGTCATTTCGAACTTGATCCAGTCAGTCACCCTTGTATTGGTTCTGGGTCTGAGTGTACTAGTCCCAATTGCCCCGAAGCTGCAACCTGGGGCCAGAAAGGCAGTTTGGTGGTGCGACTGCCGCTGCTGCTGCCCTGGCATGGAGGGACGTGGACATGGACAGACGGCAATCTAGGAGGACCAGGGGGTGACGTAGCAACGAGCAGAGCTTGCGAAATGAGGTCAGACAAGAGCTGGCAGTGGGTCTCACGGCTGCCCTGATTTGAGCCACGCCACGGGCAGAGCCACGCAGACCTGGTGCCATGTGAGAGGAATTCTCAAAGCGCAGAGAGCCTGGTCGTCGGCACCATGGCCCGTCGGCTGGTGGCTCTGTCCTGCGCAGCATGGAGATGGCGCAGAATAGCTCAGGCCGCCCGTGCTGTTGTGGCACAGCAGCCAAGCCATGCCCACCGCTCGATCATGAGCCGATCAACCGATGCTAGAAAATCAAGGATATCGCGTCGACACGGCCACACTCGTCCGCGCTGATCAGGTTCTCGACTTGTTTGTGCCTGTGGATCCTTCGTCATAGTTCATCGACTGGCACCCCGTACCCAGGCACAAATACACTATCGCTGTCGCTGTGCCTTGGTTGGAGATGTTGGTTCGTCTCTAGGCTTGGAGATGCAGTTCGCGTTAAGAAAAAATTTTTTCCCTCGAAGAGTTCGCCCTGCACCGGCGAGCCATGTGCACTGCGATTCTAGATTGTGTTGCGCAAAGACTTGTCTCATCGCGTTGTCACCCGACATGTTGTTTCGCAAACCGGCGCACATGAACCATTAGCGACATTCGTGCCACCTACCCATGCCAGCCATTCCTGTTTCGAACTGGGCTGGCATGTGGTGCCCAATCTCAAGCACTTGAGAATCTACCATCTGCGTGGATTTGCCCAATAGACAGGAGGGCTTGAGGTCGGTGAGACCAAAGCTTGCTTGAAGTTCAGAGTATGCCATTAGAAAACAGCAGTACCCACAGCTGCACTGAGATGCGTCCGTACAGAATGCTCTGTGGAAAGTCGTAAGGCCTTGTGGCCAACGTGCTGTACCAGGACGAGTAGGCTTTCGAACTAGTCCCGCATCTATCAAACTTTCATTTTACTGGGGAGCCAGCTTTTCAGCTGAAGACGTTCTGCTTTGCGATCAGTTTTGCTGGTGTTACTGCCCGTGTCGAGCAGCCAGTGCGCCAGCCCTGTTGCCGGCATAGTCTGAGGCAGTGACTGCTTCAGCGTCGATGCCACAAATGACTTGTCTCTATGGTACGCCTCGGGCCATGATTGGTGGAGCGGCGACCCAGACATGGCAAACTTGTGCTTGTAGTCTGGAGCGGGAAAGATTTCCAGCTTATATTGTGTTTGGTTTGTGGCGTGACGGTTCTCGTCGAATGCGTTCGAGCTATCTTCGGTCGCTGGGTCTTCTCGCGATTTCGTGATTGATGGTCGGCTACCAACGGTGTTGAACTTGTTGGAATTGTCGCCGTCAACGAGGTCCGCAATGTCTGGACCGGTCTTCATTCGAGGAACGGGCAAACGATACGTGAGAGGGCTGCAGGCAACAAGACGCGTTGCTGTGGTTGCCTCCTTGGTGACGGAAACAAAGTTTGCATGATAGCCCTGTTCGTTCCGCCGAGTGGTTAGAGACCCATGCGTAGCTGTACAGGAAACTTTGATTGCAGAATCAGGAGATGTTTTGAGCACCCCGACCAAAGTGGGAAGCAAAGGGGCATTACCGGTGTCATCTTGAAGACCTCAATTGGTCCATATTGCTCCAAAACTTGCAACACCGACCAACGTTCTGCGAAGGTAACGGGGACAGGAGAAACGAGCACGCGAATGGATCGCTCAGCTATAGGCCGTCGAACGGATGTCGACGCTGATTGCATTTCGAGGGACGCCTGGTTACTTTCGCCCTGCCGTCGCAGAAACAACGTCTCGAAAAATCCGACAATAGGCGATCGAAGTCGTCAATGATGTAGTGAAAAATTGAAATATTCGAGTTGTCAAACTAGCACAAAGTTGTAGGAATCCCGCAGGTGCCGGAAGCTACGCAAATACAGCTCAATTGGGAGACTCAAGGCTGCAAGAAATTCGGCAGTAAGGGACTTGCCCAACTGCCCAATGAGAGTCAAGTATGATGCAAGGCTGGGCCAAGCTGCGCGTCACCTCCAGCAACGAACCTCATGTCAACGACTAAAGCTTATGGACAGCCGCCGGGGCATGCGCAGCCTCTGATGTCTTGCAAGTCAGCACGATGCAATCGCGATACGATAACCTAGGCAAAGGCGCGTCGACTCGAAGCTCGGTCTGGGTAACTTGACCTTGCAAACTCTGCGAGTACCATTCCGCGCCTCGCATAAGCACTGTCATCCACGAAACGATCGTCTCAGTCGCGGCCGCCCGTCCCCTCAGTCGCGGAAGACACTGCAGTTCCTTGCCCGACGAACTTAGACTTTCTTTCGAGATGGCGACGCCCACGCCAATGAAGCATGCGCCTTCGCAACAAGGCCGCACGCCGTCACAGCTCGCGGCGGCAACCCCTCCGGTCTCCACGCCGTTTTCGAATCCCGCCCAAGCTGCCTTTTCGCCCCGCGGCCAAAAGTCATCGCCGCAGCAGGTCAAGAAATCTCCGGCGACGTCGAATCTCATGAGCCACTCGGGCATAGGGGCATTCAACTTTGACAGTCCCTCTACTGCCGCGACCATGGGTGCTCTGGGCATGGGAGGCTCCTTTGACATCGGTCTTGACAATGTTGGAGTTAGCGGGCTCGATGCTATTGGGGCAGCATTGGCCAATGAAGACGACAAATTGAAGCGATTGGACACAATTCTCAAGCTATTGAGTGTACGTTAACCTTCCTCTCTCCTGGATATGTCATGCCAATATTGAAGATTCTAACCCCCGTCTTTTCATAGACCAAGAAAGGACTGGTCAGCGAAGCCAGTCTCGAACGCCTGGCACAGCGAATCAGTTTGGAGCTGCTCTCAGAAGAGCAAAGGACACCAGGTGGACGCAAAACCAGAACACTAGCTATCGCTGGATCAGCAATCGCGCTGGACATCGTGCTCGACAATAACATTGTACAGAGTGTATCTCTCGCCTACCACGGCTCAGCCGCATCTGTCTCCAAGCACATGGACGCAGCTGGTCAAATATTGCTCAAAGACCTGACTCTCCTTCCGGGTCAAAGTCCGCTCACAAAATCTCTTGAGAGCTTTGCTTCCAACTTCGAGCGCCTAGCCGGGCTCGATAAGCTCAGCATCGTGCCAGGGCTTGATTGCCATGAAGCTCTAGCGGGCATCTATACCAGTCTTAACAGGTTATATGAATGGGACTTGTCAAAATTGCGCACAGAAGATGCGATGAAGAACAAATCAGACGGCTATTTGCGCAACATGGTCATGTGTTCGAGACATGGCCGGCCGGCAATGCACGAGAGGGACAAGGTCGGACTCGCCCTGCAATATTGGAAACAACACCGCTTCGTCGTGCCATCTACCGATGATTTGTTCTCACTGAGCGACAAGACAGACAAGGTATGGTCTCTACTTCTCGGTTGCGGTCCATTAGATGGCATCGGAGTGCCGCCTGTCAGAGTATCCGAGAACTGGATATCCAAGGAAATTACCAAGGACGATACAACCATGGATCCACCCAAACAAGCTCTCGATTGGCAAGAGCCCGACAACATCTCATTACCGCATTCGGAAGACAACAAAGATGCAGGCATGGATCTATTACAGCCCGATCTCTCGACGACGAGAGTGCCCCGCGTCATGTTCACCGTCACATTTGATCCGCCCGTCGTCCTGCCCCAAAACGACTGGGCCCGTCTCTACATGTTCGCCAACGTCAACCCTCCCAATATTCAAAACGAAATACTACAGCGCGGACATCCTCCGTCCCCTCCCACATTCGACAGCTTACTCTTCCCCTTCCCCTCAGGCGTCAAGGTCGACCCTAGTGAGTCTCGAGCCATCTCGCGAGAGCGCCAACTCCACGTCTTCGACAGAGACAACATCTCCCACATCACTCGCCACAGCAACACCCTTTTCATATACAAGCCCATCTACTCTCAGACCGTGTCCGAGATGCCCTTTTCCCACCCTCGACAGCTGCTCGATATGCTCCCCCTCTTGCGCCAGTACGTATTCTTATCAACACTTCTCGAGAACAGCTTCGGCTCAAAAACAACGCCGTCTTCGTCTCCCAAATCGGTCAATGAAGGTCCGAGCAAGTCCCCCACTGTAGATACAAAGACCAAAAAGGACCAATTATCAGACTTCATGGATCTCGACGCACCCAGCACGCCCCCCGAGACATCCACGGAAATAACAACACATCTCGATGTCATTCTCTGGGTGCACCCAGCTCCGCAACTACAAGTCGTATTTCCCATGGGCGAGTCCACGGCCAATATCTCCCTCAAGATCCAAGAAGGCGGCGTGGTGGACATCGTCGACGAGAACATTCTCGACTTCAAGGGCGAGGATGTCAAGAACAGGAGGAAGGACTTCACGCGGGAGAAGATGGGCAGGGTGCTGGAGTACATGGAGGATTTGTGCAAGTGGGCGGAGTGGATTCGGTCGAGGCTGTGAAAAGGATTACAGGAATAGGTGAATTCGTATATACATGAATATTATGCAAATAAGTCCTCAAAAATGACTCATAATTTCACGGTGAATGTTGTGACCTGCGTCTTGAGCATGTATGCTTACTTGACTATGCTTGTGGCTTCCTGTTCGCGAACACAATTCTGCTCTGGACCGACACACTTATATAGAGGGGGAAGCCTGATTTCGCCGTACTCGTGAACCATATAGAATTATCCAACTACAATAGCAGGCATCGCACCAGCACAGCAAAAGTTGGAAAGACGGACAAAATCCGCCCCCATTTTATTTTTTATTGTTTATTTTATATTAAACACCGTCATTTCACAGTAAAAGAATAGGTTCATGAATCATAGGCTCTCATGAAGAACGAAGTATATAAATAGACCAGACGACGCTAGCCATGAAAAATTATCTCCAGAGGAAAAGAAAAAGAAACGCATCTGCCTGTAAAGCCCAAATCTATAAGTAAATCACCTTTCCTTTTCTTACAGCAACAGGGCGGCGAGAGCTCCGATGAGCACGGCGGCGCTGAAGGTCTGGGTTGAAGCTCCGCTGACGACGGTAGGAGGGCAGTTGGGACCTGTGCAACCATTATCGCCGGTCGAGGGAGTAGATGTGGGAACGGGCTTGTCGGTATTTACGCCGCATGAGGGACCGACGCAGACGATCTTCGAGCCGGTAGGGCGGGGCTTGACGATGGAGGTTGCGTTGGTGGTGCCGTTGTTTCCTCCGACGGGGAAGGTAGGCTTGGGCACGACAGTCTGGGTTTGATAGACGATGGTGGTCTTCTCAAGGGTCTGAGTTGGGTGGAAGGGAGACTGGGTGGTGAAGCCGGCCTTGGGGCCAGTAGGAACGGGAACGCCCGTCTGCTCGCCGGGGCAGTAGGTCGTGGTGATGACCTCAGTGGTGACCTTTCCGACAGGGCAGTTTGTAACAGTGGGCGCACAGCTGGTGATGACATAGGTCTTGGTCACCTTGGTCGTGATAGTTGTCTTGTCGTTGTTGCCAGCGCCTGGGGTCTTTGTGGGCTTGGGTGCGATAGTGGGCTTTCCAGACACCGGGCAGACAGTTGTATACAGAGGAATCGTCAGCGTCGTGACCTTGCCAATGGGGCATTTGGTGATGGTAGGCTTGCAGCTGGTGATGGTATGAATGGCAGTCGTGTACACGGTTGACGTCGTCAGCTCAACAGATGAGGTGGTGATCGTTGAGTTAGACCACTTGTGAGTCGTGGTTGAGCTGATGGCAGGGGCTGAGGTGGTGATGACAGTGGAAGAGGTAGTAGAGTCGGCAGCAGCAGACGTCTTGGTAGTGACGTCGGCCACGGAGGTGCTCGACTTGGAGATGCTACCAGCCTCCTTGGAGGTCGTAGTCGACGAAGTGGTAATGTCAGCGGCCTTGGAAGTGGTGCTGGTCTGAGACGTAGAGTCAGCAGCCTTCGAGGTCGAGCTCGACTTGGAAGTGGTGTCTGCGGCGCTGCTCGTGCTGGTCTTGGTACTCACTCAGTGGAGGAGGCAGCGGTAGTGGTCGTGGTCGTGTCGGTGACAGGCTTGGTGCTGCTGGCGGTTGATGAAGCCGCCGTGGTGCTTGTGGTGGAAGGCTTGGTCGAGCTGGTGCTGCTAGAGCTGGAGACAGTGGCAGAGGTAGTCGACGTGGTGGTAGACGACTTAGAGGTCGTGGTCGAGGTCGGGGTCGCGGATGTGGACGTGGAAGACGCTTTCGTGCTCGTGCTCGTGGTGGAGGTTAAGGTGGTTGAGGTCTTCGTGGTCGTGGTAGAAGACGAAGTCGTCGAGGTCTTGGTCGAGGTAGCCGAGGTGGTGGTGGTCTTGGGAGCATCCTGGTTGAAAATTCGAATATCCTTGATCTTGAAGTAGACATTGTCAAAGGCGGAGGGGTTGTTTCGAACATAGTCAGGGCAACTGCTCTTGGTGACAGACTGGCACTGGTCCCAGGTACCCGGCTTTTCCACAGGATTGCCGCACAAGGAAATGTTGATGATCAATCGCTGGTTCTTGAAGATCTTGTCGACATTGCAGGATGAAGACTTCAGGTACATGGTAGGATTGCCCCAGCTGGAGGTATCAGGGGAATCGGAGCCAATGTTGCTGGGAGCATCACCGTTGCGCCACGTGTAAACCTTGATGAAGTCCTTTGTCCACTCCATAGCATCTGACAATCACCCACAACGGTAAGCGTGCTGTCCGTCAAGGAGCAAAGAGGAGCAGAGAGAATTTTGTGAGACTTGAGGACAGACTTACAAATACCACCATCCTTTGATCCGAAAGGTCCATTGAGGTCGTTGCTCACACAACCCTGGTTCTCCCACTGAAGAGGGTTTTGGTAGTCGTTGTCACAGTTATTAGTGGCAACAGCCGAGGATTGCAAAGCCCCATCCAACATGCATTGGCCATAGAGCCCGGGGTTGCCCATGTGGAAGGCCAAGTTCCAGCCCTCGAGCATGTCGACTTCACCGTCCGTCGGCCAGGTATCACCAACGGTCCAGCCGCGAAGTATTAGCACGTCGCTCATTGTAATTTTGGGGAAATGTTCAGGTCTCATCCTCTAAATCCGGGTTTATGGGAAACTTACAAAGCTGGCCAAGTGCTGCACTTGGACTCTGGCAGGTGAGTGAATCGTGCAACAATGAGGTTCTTGTTGAAACGAGCATTCGACTCGAGTCTGACACTGCTACGACCAGCAGATGCCGAGCTGAGGATAGACTTGTTATCGACTCCCAACTTGACGGCATCGTCTTGGTTTCGGTATGTCACATAGCCCCAGTTTGGGTCGCGTTCCTAGAGGAAAGCAAGAGTCAGCCGTCGCCATGATCCGAAAATCAGCTTCCTCGCTGCGACAGACATCAAATGATGCCGCATGTTTATAAGACGTCAAGTTTTAAAGACACTGAAGAATTGTAGCACGACATACTGTGTTGAATGTGAACTTCTCAAAGAAGTTGCTCGAGTCATACTTGTCCTCGAGATACCACTTAGCGGCAGCAGCGTTGCCGGCGAAGGCAAGGGCAGCAGTGCCCAAGGAAATGAGTGAACGCGCCATTATGTGTTATTAGGTTTAGAATGGTTCGAAAGAAAGCGAGTGTAATAGTGGGATTTAAAACGAAGGACTATGACGTACGATACGTCAGAGGACGAGCAAGAAGCTCTTGAATGTCAAGGAAGGGCCTTAAAGATGCCTCCACTAACAAGACAAACGACCGTGATAAAGTATGGTAAAGATCGGAAGGGAATCTCAAAACCGAGAAGAGTGGGCTTAAGGCTGCTTATGAACAACCTTCACAGGGCTGAGCCATAGGTGCGGGAGCCGACGAGGCGCTGCCCATCTTGGCTCAAGGGGGCGACCTGCAATCACCTCCCATCGTGCCGACATGCATACTCAAGTGTACGAAGCTCAATAGGAGTGGCCGACCCAGAGGCGTCGTTACTCGTTGAGGCTGAGAAATCCGTGGTTCAATATTGCGGGCACTATCAAAAAGAACTCCACCACAAAGATATCCAGCGCCTAAGCAAGCATGGGTGGGAGGCAAGACTGCGTGATATTATGGGCCAATGGCCACTTCTTTGGGCGAGGGCTTGCCCATGGATCCTCCTAATCACACTGCTGATGGACTGGATGGCTAACATGAATTTCTCCAAATTAGACGATGCCCACATGGTGTAATGTCAAGCCCTCTGGCATGATTCATTTGAGGACCAACTGACCTGATACCACGGGGGATTTCTCATCAAGACAAGCTTAATGCATAAGGTCGTCTGGAGAAAGATCCGAAGTAGCACAACGTATGAGTGCCCATAAAATCTGGTAGCTGAGCGAGAGCACTGGATCATATCTCACCTCCTGTGAGGAGGCCAGCCATGGTAGGAGGCATGACCAAGCTGAATGGCGGCTCCAATCGCATACTGTGGTCCTGCCAGGGGCCTATTATCATGAGAAGCACGTTCTCACCCAACGCGCAGACCGATGGCTGAGGAGCTCTGGCTGGGAGGCACTAATGCAGGAACATGCTGTTGGCTGGAGGCAACGGCGGAAACTCCATGACCCTACAACGACTGCATGAATTGAGTCCTTCTATCCGCGGGCAAAGGGTGGTCCTCATCTTGCGAGAGTCCGTTCGAGTCTATGACTTGCTACTCATCGATCCACCTCGTCCATACGTTACTCCGACATTAACGGCATACCACAGTCTCACAGTATCGCCAAGGCAGCTTAGGATGGGAGACGTTTTGAATAGCAATCTCGTCCTTGAGAGCATGGCGAAGGAGCGCCTGGCCATCTCTAAGAAGAGAGGAAAGCAGGCAGTAGACACCATCCGAGTCTATTCAGTCCGCATTACTCGGTGATACCACCAAGGCGCGGCGGAGGTCGAAGCAGAACGCACAGCAGACAAGGAAATAAGAAGAAAAACAGTTCGAAGAACCCTGTCGATGGGCTTGGCCAGACCACATGGAGCCAGGGTGTCAGACGGAGACTTCCCCATTATTGGCAGCCAGGCGGCCGCTGATTGGCGCATGTGCCTGCCTCGTCATCCCCGTCCCTGACTTGCATCCATGGCTTGTGCCACAGTCAGAATGACTTGACATTTCTTGGCTCGCCATCTCCCCCATCTCAGTCTCGCGTCTCGCTGCTTGCTTCTAATCTGGGCTGCAGTCGACGGGCACGGACTGTATTCAGGCAAAAGTGTCCTCCAGTCTGCCAATCTTGCCTTTGTGCGGAATGGCGATCCGGCTAGCCGCCGAAAAAACAATGGGCGCCTCGCCATGATCTATCGATCGCCACAGCGCCTTCTTCACCTCAGCTTGAACTCACTGGCCTCTTGTTCCTGTTGAGCGCGAATTCTTCCTTTTCAGTACATTCGTTGCTGCAAATTTTTCTCCTCTCACTCTGTCTACTTAGTCTTGTCTACAGTACAGTACCGCGCAGACAACAGCGACACTCTTCTACTCCTCATCGTCGCCTCTGGCTCCGTTCGACATGTCAGACCAACGAGTCAAGTCCCACTCTCGTGCCCACAAGCCGCTGTGGTGCCTGATCAAATCCAACGGTTCCTGCCAATAAGGGGTTCTGCGGGCGAATGATTGATTCCCCAGCCGAAATGCAAAAAAATTCACCGACTTGCTCCCATGGCAGGCACTCAAAATCCGCGCCAGGGCAATGGTAACGAAATGAGGAACCCCATATCACCGCCTTAGCCCCGTTTGTGTTCTCTGTCATTCAGTTCGGCATCTGCCCAGCCTGGACTAGCCATGAGTTCGAGGATGGGACGAGTCCGCCCAAAACTTTTGCAAGTTTGGTCCATGCTACATGTAGCCTCGCTTCGCAGGTCCAAAAGAAGTCGTCTTAGCATCCCGGGGCAGACCACACGGGGCAGCGCTACCCTTTGTCCTGTGTCCCACCCTCTTGAATTCACCCCTGCCCAGCTGCCTTTTTCGTCCCGTCTCTTTAAGTCCAGGATGAGCGTCACAATAGCAAGGAGGCAACACTTCCCGCGAGAGCCTCAAACTCGGCCATGAATCATCTTTGTCCCGACTTGGCGCACCACCTACGATCCTGGGATACATGGCGTTTCTAGAAAACGACGGGAAGTGATTATGTTGTACACAGATCCGCATGTCTCAATGCCACATGTTTCTGCGGAGCACGGCACGCAGCCAAGACCCGGTCGTAACGCCGTCTATTTGTCAAGTGGAGGCGACTTTTAACCACATCTCATCTTGTGTCACCTGCTCGTCGATTCAAAAAGGTGACACTCTGGTTGCCTCGATGATTTTCTCCAACATGCTGTCATCTTCCTTGTCCATTCTTCGAGCTATTCTTCATTTGGATGCACGATATGGAGCGCCGTCTGCGATGTGACTGTACCCCTGTTCGGCGATTTCTTCTTTCGGTCTCACCACCCTCGTAATAGCGCGCCAAAAAGACTGACCAGCCGTGGCATCATGTTCCAAGCGGTATACGGAGAAGGATGGATACATGTTTCCACGGATTGGTTAATTTACTGGTATTTCTCTATTCGGATGATGCCGAACGAGATTAGTCTGACCTAAAGTTCCCTAGTCTCGGGAACTTGTGCGGCTCTGCAAATGAGTTCTCAATTTCAGGGCCAGATTGAAGTTTGGCGAGTTCTAGACCCAAGCATACTGCAAGGGCCCTGATCGCCTGCCCGTCCCAAGGACTGTCATGCAGGCACACATAATCTTTTTGCAAAAAGCCTTCGGCCATATTGGTACTTGGAAAGCTCACCTTCCGTTAGGCGTACCACCCAATCTCACCATGACCTTTGCGATAATCATTGAAAATCCTAAGCCCCTTGGCGTTCTCGCAACCAGTATCTTACCTGCGATGTCAAGTCTATGAGCCTGTGACGATTGACTGTGACGCGACCGATGCCCGGGTTCCGAGCGTGATTGCTCTGTTTTCGTCCAATTGTTTGCTTCCTTCTCTTGCCGGTCATATTATGCGGTAAACGAGATGGCAGATACATCTTGCTCTTGCTGTTACTATTGCACATCGCTAGACAGTAGAACGAATTGCGTGTAATTGTCCAGTGCAAGGTATCTCCCGTGATAGTACACGATGCGGCTATTACTTGTCAAATCCTTGATCGAGCTTCTGAGGCCATTGTTGAATGCCGGTCTAAGATACCTAACGGTTGCCTTTCAGCAAAATCAACCCCTTCTTCCCCCGATAGCGAAATGAGGCTAGGAGCTTATAACTAAACGCATTATACGTAGTCTCTTACTGGATGTACTTTGAGTAATTCCAAACGCTAAAACGCCGATTGCCTTAATTCGTCCAAAAACAAAGGGCTCCTCAACTGTAATGAGGTATCTACCGCCTTATCCTGCCTATTCGAATCTAATAAATCATGACTGCGCAGTAATGTGTCTCGTCTCAAGTAGAAGGGTAGGCACGAGGTTGATAGCCACGCTATTACGTTGCGGTGTTCTTTGATATGGGACCAATGAATTGATAGTATCCCGATGATCACAATTGCCCATACACGATGCCTCATATTTCTGGTCTAGCATAGGTACAGCGGGGAAGATATATACACAGGATGACGACTCACAGAAAAGCATCGTGGATCCCGAAATCCTCTAGGTGGTGAAAAGCTGCCTCATTTCCGTACAAAACTCTTCAGCTCCATGGCAGCCACTTGCTCCGGCTTGCCGTCCACTTTCACCTTGGTGACTCGAATCCACGTCGTATCACCAACATGGATCAAACATGAGCCGTCATCCTGAGCAACGATCCGTCGCTCATGACGCTCTGCATCCCCTCTGTCTTGATGCGCTTCATACTCACATAATAACATGCCCTGTTGGCTGTCGTCCGATGGAGCTCCATTGAGCACAGGCTCAGCATCGAGCAGGATGACTCTTTTTGACACCCCCTTGTCATTAACAGCCATAGTCCACACGGAACCTAAAACTCGAACACGTCTCGCAAGCTGCTCGGCGGTCCAATCCAGCCCAATACGTCCGTCGGCTTTAGTAACTTTCGGCGCATGCTGGAGGCCTTTTCCTCCAAGATGAGCAGCTTTCCAACCCACATCTTTATGAGGCGGAACGTGAAGCCCATCTCGTAGTCCCTGGACGAGCATATCTGCCCCCCTCACTGCCGCATCGTGGAGAATGCTCTGGAACGAAGCATCGGGAGTGATCGGGATTCCTGGAGCAGGAGTTTGTGCGAGAATTGTGCCATGGTCGAAGGCTTTATCGTCTAGTGTTTGGAGAGAGATGCCTATGTGGGTGTCTCCTCGGAAGAGAGCGTGGTGAATTGGGGCTGGGCCGCGAAGACTACCCTATTGATTAGCACACCTAGAACGAAAATTGACGTTTCTCTTTGAAGTAATGGAGATTTTCTGTGGGGGGAAGAAGGGCATACTCAGGTAGGAGGGACGGGTGAACATTGAGACCCCCATATTTGGCAGAGGACAAGATCCTACTGGGCACGAACAAGCCGAATGACACCACAACGACTAGATTCGTACCACGGGGCAGCTGCCATCAGTTAGTATGGTGCATCGGACGATTATTGTGATCCCAGTATGAACTCATGACAGCGAGTGAGGGTACAACCCAAAACAAATGAGAGTTCGAGGGCAAACTCACATCCCATTTCCTAAATGTATCCCTCTCATGAACCTGAAGCCCTAACTCCTCCGCCACCTTCTTACACGGCACTACTCAAGTCAATACCATGCACAAATTTTCTTCACTTATGATCCAAGTCACACAGAGAGAGGATACAAACTCACCCTCCCTCACTATCTTCAGTCCCCTCCCCACCCTCTTCCCCGGCAAAACCATCACATCCAACGCCTCCACGAGCGCTGCATTCCGCACATGTTCGCGATGCAAAGCCCGTAATGACTCGCAACTAAAGGCGTCGGAGCCGCAGAACAAGATGCGCAGAGGGTCCGATGCCTTCGAGAGAGTGCTGTGGCGGCGCGCGAAACCAAGTGGTTTGGCAAGGGGGCTTATGAGGCGCAGCATATTGGGGACATTGTGTTTGCGTTCATTGACGCTTTGGAACTGATTGGCAACCGTGGGCCTTTGGTGAAATTTGCAGTTGATGTAGTCAAAACTGATGGAATGAAACACTCAGGTCAATGGAGGTTGCAGACGTAATCGTCGCGCGTTCGGAAAAAGCACGGATATGTGCATATGCTGGGACTATCACCACGGGCGGGTTGCGAATGACATTGATCATGGCAAGCAGTTGTTTGCTTGAGCGGGACAAAGTAATTGATTACTTTGCTACAGTATGCGACAGATTCAATAACGCAATTATTATGCGTCCTGCATAAGTTTTATTTCGCTGGTCAGTTGTAGAACAAATCGCTGGATAATGCTCGATGACAAACCGTCAATCACGTCCTCGAGCTCTTAAGATAGGTGAGCATATTGAGGTTAGAGCTCTTTCAGTGATTTGTCGATATTGACAAAGATCTTTTCCTCAACCTCGCTGGTCTTAATTCTCATCACATTACGCGCAACGACTGAAATAGCTTCATCAATATAATTCAGGTCCGGCTAACCTACACTTCACCAGCCAAACATGATCCGAATCCATCACAACCAACAAACACTGTAAACCCCCTCCCTCACCAAAACAAAATCCAATTCCAAACCCCCAAACGCCTGTATATGCCTCACTCAACCTCCCTCGTCCAAGAAACAACACTCCAATTACAGACCACCGTCCACGACTCCCCCATTAAATCAACTTCCCAAACAGGCTCCTCGCACAAAACCACACTTCCAACCCTCACAGCCGCTCTCCTCTCCAACCCTGTCAACTTGCCCTCCCCAGCAAGAACATACCCCTTTCCTCCCTCCCCAGCTTCCCTCCTCCCCCGCGCAAGATACATGTGCGCCCCGGGCCGAATCTCCTCCACAACCATCCTCATCTTGCTCTGCGGCTCGCCATCCCAGCCCCGTATCTCGGATAACCACGACTGAAGCTGCGCTGGGAGTCCCCCCGCTAGATACTTCTTCCCGCGGTGCTGCTGGGAGAACGCAACGGGGAGGATATCACCCATTGCTGATTCATCAACCTCTGACAGTTTGAAGCGCGGAGCAGGTCTGAACACCGGCTGCGTTTGTTCTGATCTTTTGGAAGTTGGACCCTCATTCTTTGCTTCGAATTCGTCTTCCGCTGGGATATGCGTTGGTGTGCCTGCGTCGTCGTTCACAGACGACATACTACCCTGTGAAATGGATAACCTCCGCCGTTTGACGTCCCTATTTTCGGGAGACCACGGGACGTCTCGCTCAATAGATTCGACGCTGTGAGCATGGTCTACATGTTCAACTGAATGATCAGTGAGCTGCGACCCGCTCTTGATTGAATCAATCTCCAAATCCAGCACACGCCTGGGTGCCTCAACATGCCCTTCATCCGGTGGACTAGAATCTTCACCATCCTCATCTACATCCTCGATGCTATGCGCCCGCTGCGTAGGCCGCGACACGGACGACGAGCCGAATAGCGGCGTAGACTGGAACTGCGAGCCCTGCAGCAGTGGTGTTTGTGACGCAGGCGGTCGTTTGGGCGGGAGGAAGCGCCGCGGGGTGGGTGTCTGCGAATGTGTGAGATAGGTATGCATTGACACTGGGGCCAGGCATCGAAACACGAGATGGTGAGTTGAGCGAATCGGGGTGGAATAGGGCTCAGAAACTCACCTTGGAAGGCGGACTCATGGTCCTGCCATGCGCGCGAGTTCTTGCATGAGTTGGGGATTGTTGTGGTGGTGGAAAGAATAAGTGAGGGACTATAAGTTGAGGGCGTGAATGAGCACTGAGTGGACGTCATAGCGACAACTACATCGTCGCACCGAGTGTTGCATCAACACACTCGAAATGCAAACCCCGAAGCATCTTCTTGTCTAATAACATGGACTTAGAGGAATGGCCTGAGGTGATAGAATTTACATTTTTGGCCGCATCATTCTCGATGCTGAGCCACGAGGTTGTCGTCCTTGTCTCTCTTTCCGCACGAATCACAGTGGTACCATTGTTTCGTTAAAATTACTGTCATTCAACCAAGTCATGGTTCAGGCTGCCTCGCTACCTGTTTTTCTATAAACTAAACAATCTCCGAATGTCGTTGCGGCCTAGTCCCTGCCAGGTCTCAGCAACGACGAAACCAATTCTGCTCGATGGGTGCGTCGCTTTGACTTTTAAGCTTGCAGCACGCAACATGGCGCCACAGCATATGATGGTAATGAAGCGAAAAGGGAACAAAAAAAAAACAGCTCATGTAGTAAACCAACGCCGGTTTTGTGCAATTCATTGTCATGTTACACGCCTCTGCCAATGCTAAAGACTCCCTCCAAAATCCCACAACTCGCGATATTCAGTCGTGGCATGCTTTTCCAAACCATTAATCAGGGACTGAAGACGGTCCAAATCGCCTGAGCAGTTTGGTGAAGGGAAATATTTCCCCATCGAGTCAGAAGAAGTCAACGAAAACACCGCTTTCGGGTATGTCGGTTTCAACGCAAATGTACAGTGAGTCGAACGGGTGTGAAGACGGAAAATGGAGAACAGTCGAAAACCAGCTATCTCACAACGAAACATTGGCTGGTGGTGAAGAAATGTGAAAGTCCAAATATGGACGGGGTATAAGAGAAAGTGCCAACTGCTCATAGTACATAGATCGGGTTCTTAAGTTGGCGTTCATGATGTGAAATGGCCCGAAAACTGCAGGAATCGATTGTAGGTACCGACCGCCAGCATCTATTAACCCACCAAAAGATCGAACTCGGTCTTATGATCCGCTTTCGTCGGTTTGGTGTTTTTGATCGGATGAAGCATGACTGACGGCAAGCAGGGTCGTCCATGTTCCTTTTCCCAGTTATAACCGCCAAGGTCATTGTCAGGCCAGCCCATCCAATTGTTATACAATCGATTCGGAGGTTCAGCACGGTAGTACCAGGTGGTACCCTGATAACGTCGCTCTCTTCCCCAGCCCATAGGCGACCCGCGTCCGCTTGCTTCCCCCTTAGAACCAGGGTTGAACCATTTGTTCAGAAAGCCGCCCTTCCAATCACGGTCCATAAACACGGGATGAGGAGCAAAGACGGCCTTGAGTCCATGTAGCAATGCTACCGTTTGTGCCGTCATCTCGGAAGCCACGTGATTACCTCGCAGATTCTCGACATGCATGACGTCTAGGAGGCGCTTTGAGACGCGAGATTGTGTGACAATGGTAGTACGTCTCGGCAGATCGGTCGACTTGTGGTTTTCGTCACTGTATCCCCATACATGTGATCCGATAATCCATTGAGTATCGACAGGGTCAATGATGGGACCGACGGAGATATAGTCAGCTTCCTCACCGACACCCCACTCATAGTTGTCTTCTTCGTACGACGTCGGAGGTTTAGGGCCAACAGGCTTGATGAAAGGAAGACTGGGCGCCCCCCATACGGTATCATTGCCGTGTTGCTTGGCTACATCGTTACGGAACGCCGTGTCATAATCGCCATGATACTCAGGGATGTAGTAGCGTTCGTTTCGCTCCCAGAGATACTTGCGAGGCTGCTTCTTGGCGAATGAGGACAGGGATTCGAGCAGATCATAATGATGTCCTGTGTATCGGAAGTCCATCTCCCAGTTCCAAATGTGGTCATACTGGGGGTGATCTTGGCTGAACTTCTGAACGGACAACCACTGAGCGCTGTGAACAGTTCTTGCATACTCATCTGTCATGGCGGGATAAGTGTCCCAGACCTGATGGTCATTCCATAGCACAGTAATGCCGTGGAATTCGGCAGGCACGTTCTCCTTCAAAACTGACTGGTACAGTTCTGCATCATCAAAGATGGGAAGGCTCTGATTTTTCGAGTGAACCAAAAGGAAGACCTCGTACTGACCACCAGTCTTAAGACTGAGCTCGCTGATCAGGGCTCGAATCACCTGTCGGTCGTTGTCGCTATACTTCATACCAGTGTAAGAACGCAGTAAAAGAGCAGTTCGAGACTCCTTTTTCTCGCCAGGCCGCTTAGAATGAACGGATCGGCCTTTGATCCTTGGAGCTTCGGACTTGATGTCTGCGCTTCGGGTTTCTTGGCTCTCCGCCTTCTGCTCCGAGGGCGGGCCTGCCGGCTGCCTGGTTTCGGGGTAGTTACTGAGAAACGGATTCTTCTTGTCCATTTTCATGTCGAATCGAGCAGCATTTTGCTGGACGCAATGCTGCTGTAGCTCACCCCAATTGACGTTATCCCAATTAATAGTCTGGAATGAACCGCCAACCTTCTTCATTTCGAACAGCCCATACTGTCCAAGGCGTGTGTCACGTTCCCAGCACAAATTTGGATCGATTCCAAGCATGTCATATGATCCAAATTTGGGTTGTGGCCATTTCCTAGGTCGACCGCGGAACACTCGCAGATCCTCGACGATCTCACCAGTCGGTCCTTTGCA
>AFRD01000531.1:0-20859 GCA_000222875.2 Periglandula ipomoeae IasaF13
AGGCGTCATCTCATCGAGGTGCGGCAGGATGGCAACCTTGTTAGGCATCGTGACGGACGCGCCGTAGAATGAGGGATGCTGGACAAGTTGCAGGAACTGCTGCATATCTGCTGAGTCCAGGCGTATTTGACTCCATTTGTAACCCAGGTGGTCGTATATCAATTGATGCAGGTACGGTGATAGGGAATGTGTGATTTTTTGACCAAAGAGGAACCCGTGGCGGTCCAAGTGCCCTGTCTGATCATCTAGTGACGACATTTCCAACTGCTGTGGTTGCGGTTCCATCACGAACCGAGATCGTGTAGATGGTGAATGTTAAAAGGTAAGGGAGAAATCCTGGGACAGGCAATGACAGAAGCAGCCAAATGGGAAAGGAGAAAAGCAGCGTGTCAGTAGTCTAGATAATATGTCTTCATGCAGCAGGATCTCTCGTTGACAAAATGGCCAGACAGATGATCCACGCCTACACCCCCGGACATTTAAGATATCGATGGTTCCATCTGCCTCGGTCGGATATGCGCGACTGAGAAGTACCAGGGTGCAACAACCAATGACCAAGTCTCCGACAGCATCGGAAGCGACCAAAGGGGATGAACGAAGTAAAAATGACCAGCGAATGAGACGGACAGAACTGGCTGAAGCCAAGATTGAGGCAAAGACGGCCCCCACATCGGGAGTTCCGCCTGGTTCTGGGTTGTGGACTCTGGATAGACTTAACCAGGTTGCTACCGCGCTTAGCGGCGGCCATCACAGCAAATATTGGGGGGCGAATGCTTGAGAAGCGGATAATGGTAATGGCGGACAAAGCATTCTTCCCCATGCATGTCATCTGATTGAGACATGATGTGTACGCAATCTGGTGGCAGCTAGTCTGGGGTCGTGAGGGTTCCCCGGATATGCGGGTTATTGCCGTCCTTTTACACGAGCGATCGAGAAACGTTTATCCAAGACGATAGCCAAGGCAGTGCAGTTGGAGCATGTCACAAATTGTGTATATCACGACGCCACCTATTTCACGATTGTAAATTGTGTAACCATGACTACTTACACTGGATACGCGAGAGGTTGAGCATCTTATTTTGGCACTCTCAAGCTACAATATTCTTCATACAATATACATCCTGCACAGATCATTATCCACAGTCACTTTAACTTTGAAGTAATTCACGAAAGTACTATTATACGAATCTCTTATTGACGCTTCCTCCGAATACCCCATTCTCCTCCCTTCATACTTTTCCTCCCTCCAATCACACCTACTCCGAATAAACACAGACAAAATGGTTCACAAACCAAGCATCTGCACCATATCCCTCGGCCGCAGCACAGCTGGCCACACCCTCGAACACAAGCTCGACGTCGCAGCAAGCCATGGCTTCCGAGGCATCGAGCTCTTCTACGAAGATCTCCTCTCCCTGACCACATCCATGCCCGACGGTCCTACCCCCGAGAACCAACTCATCGCTGCCAGCACCATCCGGCAACTATGTCAGAAGCGCGGCCTCACAATTATTTGTCTCCAACCCTTCATGCACTACGAAGGCCTGCTAGACAGGAAACTCCACCAGCGACGCATTGTTGAGATGCATCTTTGGGTAAAGCTGGCACATAACTTGGGCACAGATTTGATCTTGCTGCCGAGCAGTAATATCCCCGAGGATCAAATCACACAAGACATGGACCTCATCGTCAGCGACTTCCAAGAGGTTGCTGATATTGGACTTGCAGCTCGTCCCGTTGTACGATATGCGTTCGAGGCGCTATGCTGGGGCACAAGGGTTGATACGTGGGAGGCAAGTTGGGATGTAGTCAAGCGAGTAGACCGATCCAACTTTGGTCTCTGCCTAGACTCGTTCAATATTGCAGGGAGAATCTACGCTGATCCCAGCTCTTCATCGGGCTGCACAGTCAATTGCGACGAGGCAGTGTTGTCGTCCATAGCAAGAATGCTATCTGAAGTCGATGTCTCGCGGATCTTTCTCCTGCAAGTCGCTGATGCAGAGAAGCTCGCTTCCCCTCTTACGCAAGATCACGAGTTTTATA
Source organism: Periglandula ipomoeae IasaF13 (assembly GCA_000222875.2). Classification (NCBI taxonomy): domain Eukaryota; kingdom Fungi; phylum Ascomycota; class Sordariomycetes; order Hypocreales; family Clavicipitaceae; genus Periglandula; species Periglandula ipomoeae. The sequence goes on from AFRD01000531.1 coordinate 2,044, forward strand.
ACCCTGAGCAGCCTGCGCGGATGAGTTGGTCGCGTAATGCCCGCTTGTTCTACAGGGAGGATGAGCACAATGCGTACTTGCCCGTGAAGGCGATTCTGAGCGCCATTGTGAATGAGCTGGGATACGATGGGTGGCTTAGTTTTGAAGTGTTCAACAGGGCTTTCTTTGACCCGGACGAGAGGGTGCCTGAGGTGATGGCACAGAGGGCGATGCGGTCATGGGGCAGAATGGTGGAAGACTTGGGGTTGAAGACGGAGAGTCGAGTTGAGAGGGTGCAACCCATGTTGTGAGTTCTGTAATTTGCATGGCTGTAGTAATGAAGTGAGCATAGAGCAAGTGTAGCATAGTTAGAGCATGTCATGAGGCTTAGCCGGGCTGGCCTCCTGAGAAGTAAATAGCATTACATTGCATGGTGTGGCCCAAACTTTATTGAGCTATTTACCGACTTTCGATGTATGCTCGTCTTGAATCTTGTGAGCTAATTCGTTGTCATCATCAGGCTCTGCCATTTCCATTTACACGATTCTCGACACCAAAATCATGCTTCCTCGACATCCTGTAAACGAAACGACCTCGTTATTCCACACAAGATCACAGACTAGTTCTTCAACGGGAAAAAGAAAATGCAGACAGTATTTACTAAGTTAAGTCTAGATCTTAGCCTCCTTCAGCTTCAAGTGTTTCACTACAAACTCCACCGCAACCTCATACCCATACACACCCAACCCGCAAATCACCGCAACCGCCTTATCACTCAAATAGCTACGTCTCCGAAACTCCTCCCGCGCATGAACATTCGAGATATGCACCTCCACAAACGGAATGTCCACCCCGAGCAACGCATCCCTTATCGCAACACTCGTGTGTGTATACGCACCCGGATTGATGATGATGGCATCGATTTTTCCACGCGCAGCATGGATGCGATCGACTATCGCGCCTTCGTGGTTCGACTGGAAGGCTTGCACTGTGGATGAGAGCGATGTCGCTTGGGCTTGAGCGTTCTTGACTACATCGTCGAGGGTGGTGGAGCCATAGATCTGGGGTTCCCTTGTACCGAGGAGGTTGAGGTTTGGGCCATTGATGATGAGAATGTTGCGGGGCATTTTGTATAGTTTTGATGTTTTCCTTATTTTATTATAGTGAGGTCATGAAGTTATTCACAGTCAAATATTGTATTTGAACCAGTTTAGCTGTCAAACAAATGTAATTATAGCGTCCCCCAAGCCTAGCAACTTGCAGGACGCCATCTCTCCACCATTTTAGCCGCATATTGGATAAAGTATCATCCATTTCCACATCCCCATACCCATACCCATCCATGCCACATACGACACTGACACCAGGACGGGAACGCAGCCAGTGGAATCTATTCCGTCGTGTCAACCGCCGCTATCCGTATCTGATAACCGAAATCGCAGCAGGTTCCGGAAGCACTCATCCTCACGACCTAGAACTGTATCGCATTTTCAACGACATTCACACGCAGAGTTCATCATGGACGACAGCCAGCTGGGCGAGGTGTACGACTTCGCCGTCCAATTGGGCAAAGATGCAGGACAAATGCTCCTTGATGCGGCATGGGTCAGAATACAAGGCAGTGACAGCGACACAACTGTCGATGAGAAGGAAAGCTCGGTCGACATTGTGACGAAGACCGATCATGGTTCGAAACTCCCCTCCGATGCATTTACTGAATGCGTAATAAGCTAACAGTTGAGTGACAGCCGTTGAGGAATTTATTCGAAAGACCATTGCAGCAAGATACCCTGATCACAGGTGCGCTACCCTCCATATATGATTGATAAGCGGGCATACTAACATATTGTAGCTTCCTCGGCAAAGAGACCTACTCCGCCGGCACATCAAGAACATACCTCATCACCTCATCTCCAACATGGGTCGTCGATCCGCTCGACGGCACCGTCAACTTCACGCACCTCTTCCCCATGTTCTGTGTCTCCATCGCCTTTTGCATCAGCGGTAAACCCGTCATAGGCGTCATCAACGCACCCTTTATGAACCAATTCTTCTCGTCCTGCAAGGGCAGAGGATCGTGGCTGAACGAGAAGCAGCGGCTGCCGCTGATAAGGAACCCTGTGCCGCCGCTTCCACCGAATGCGCCCAGCGGATGTACGTTTTCGTGCGAATGGGGAAAGGACAGAAGAGATGACCCGAATGGTAACTTGGGGAGGAAGATCAACTCTTTTGTTACAATGGCGATGGAGAGAAAGGCGAGAGGTGGGAAGGGAGGCATGGTTCATGGTGTGAGGAGCTTGGGCAGGTGAGTTGTCCTTGGACGAGACATCGTCTTCCGAAGTTGAAGCTGATGATGTTGATTAGCGCGACACTGGATTTGGCATATACAGCTATGGGGTCATTCGACATCTGGTGGGAAGGCGGATGCTGGGAGTGGTAGGTCACATCATCTTCAAAGTCCAGGCTTCAGGTTTGGCTTCAGCGTCTAGTGTATACGAGTACTGACTCGTATCGCAGGGACGTCGCAGCAGGAATTGCCATTTTGGAAGAGGCTGGTGGTCTTGTCACAACGGCGAATCCACCAGTAGACCCTGCTACCGCATCCATACCCGAAGCAAAGCTGGGTGGTAGACTCTATCTCGCCATACGGTATGTTCAGTATAAGCATGACATGGATGAGTGTGGCACCTTGCTAATCCCAGTACAAACCAGCCGGCGACTCAAAAGACGAATCAAGTTTACAGGCACAGCACCGTGTTGTTCGAGAGGTATGGAGAAGAGTTGAAGCACTAGACTACGAGCGCCCTTATGAATAGAAATGGCGTCCATCATGCCACTACACACATGGGAAAGCGAGCTTCCACAGCGCTCAAAGCAAAGCAACAGCTTGATGGCCAATAATAGCAAAGCCATTTGCACAGTTTGTCCCACTACGAATCTGTTAAGTGGACGACGAAACAGTCAGCTCATTCATTCGTGTGATAAACTCCTCTTGAAGTCGCTTCAGGTACCCTGGCAGAATCTCGTCATTTCCATACTCTGCCGCCTGCTTGAGAGATTCGTAAAGATTGAGAACCAGTTTGCGACGGGCCAAGACTCGCTGTGCGTCGGATCCCTACCGATTCTGTTCCCGACGTCTTCTGATCTTGTTTGCCACCTCTTCTGCTCGCTTGCAAAAGTCCTCTGGGAACCCTATAGACCTTGCCAACTCAATTCCGTAATGCTCTGTTGTGTCAACGGTGCCTTCGGTGGCTTTGTAGAGCATGGCCAGCTGCGGAATTCCGTCGTCCGCCACCGTCGTCTCCGACGCCAAATGAAGGCAGACGACCCCTGGTCGTGTTTTGAGTGCGTGTACCAGATCTATGAAATGCGTGGCAAACCAAACGAACGCGTTCGACTGGATCAAAGCCTCCGACATGGCTATGGCAATGGACAGACCATCTCTTGTGCTCGTTCCTCTTCCCAACTCGTCTATTATTACCAAGCTCTTATCGTCCACATTTCGAAGAATAAATGCCATTTCCCGCATCTCAACCGAAAACGTAGATAGGTTTTCTTCCATATTATCTGAGAGAGATGCGAGCAAATATGTTGTGAATAACAGTAAAAGACGCATAGGCTGCCGGAACGAAGCACCCAACCTGTGCCATAACCTGCAACAAGGCTGCCGCTTTGATGTACGTGCTCTTTCCTGCCATGTTACAGCCTGTCACAATATGGAAGCTATTTTGTTCAGTGGCGTAATAGTCGTTTGGCACGTAGTCCTCGAAGAAGATCTGCTCCGTTATTAGTGCGCCGCCAATTTCGCAGCCTATGATAATGAGCCAGGGTGTCACCTTATCGAGAATCAGGTGCCTGGCTGCCTTCAAAGCAAAAGCGCCTGCAAATTCTGGTCTGACGTAGTCCCTGACTATGGAAAGGTGCGCAAAAGAGGCCACCATATCGATGAACGCCACGGACTCGCAGACCCTGAACAGGTCTGCTGCCGACCCTCTGAGAATAACGATCATATCTTGAATGATGGTGTCGCTGCGTGCGACAATCTCATTGAACGTCTCCGAAAGCCGGCGATTTAATTTGATGAGTGGCATAGTGTGGCACTCAGTACCGTCCTTCTTCTTCACCACGTTGATGAAGATTGCTGGTGGTGCTCTCACATGATTATCTGTAAGCTTGAGCCAGTACTTTCGGCTGTTGTCGAACCTCAGAGTTACTTTCGTGCCAAGCTCCCCTTGAACTTAAAGTCAGAAAAAGCGATTTTGTCAGAATCCGCACAACATAACATACTTTCAACATCTTCCACATGGAGATTTATTTCTTCAGTGAGCTCTTTGTACGTTTGACGGGCAACATCAAGCATACCATCGATGCCTGCCTTGACGGCGAACGCCCTGGCATTACGCATGTCCAGAGCAGATGGCATGATGGTAACATCTGCTTCTATTGTGGTTTGTATTGTTGCTAAAATGGGGATCGATATTTCAGGGTGGCAAATGTCCCGTATTTTGACTAGCAAGGGGCTTTCGCATCCAGAAAGCGCTTGGTGCAGCGAGGGAATTGCCTCAAGAAACTTCTTGATCGTTAAGATGTGACTTATGTGTTCCTCCACCTGAGTCAACGTGTACTTTCTAGTCAATGTCACCATCTGAATCCAATTAGTCATGCCCGTTTGCGGGTTGAAATAATACAACATGCCTTTGTTAGAACACGTTCGGCGTCGGCGAAATCCTCTAGTGCTAGGGTTCCATGTTAGCATTGCGCAAGGTCTTACAGCAGATGATTGAAGGAACTAACCTGTTCGCACACTGTAAAACAACTCTTCTCCTCCGGTAAGCTCCTCGACCGCATCGTAGCGAGGTCCGATAAATGTATCGTACTTTGTTGGCGGTTGTAATATGTTGCTCCGAAGCATGCGGCTACCCATGGGTGTCATTGTCTGATCGAGTAAGCCGAAGAGGCAATCCTTTGATTTTAGGTTCTCGATGTTTTGCACGATTTCCAGAGACTGCAGCACTGAGATGTCGATCATCATCGTATCTTCCGACGGACGATAGCGGATGCGCAATGAATGCGCAGCAAATGTCACAGTGAAGGTTTGCTCAATGTATTTCATGGCCTAAGCGATGTCGGTGCTGGGTTAGCACGACTCGCTTCTGATTCTCTCACCGCTGCAAACGAGCTAACACTGTAGTACTTCTCTTGTACAGCGACTTTGATTGGATCGATGTCGCTCTCGAATGCCAGGTTGTGTATATACTCCAGGCCATCTGTCCCTGACCATGCGGATCGATCTAACAGTTCAATGCGAGCGTCCGGGATCAACTCGTTGACAAGAGTGAAGAGGACATTGTCTTTTATTGGAGGGCATGATGTAGACATGAAGATGATTCGAGAAGGGTTCGCCATCTGCAGCTTGTGAATGGTCTTGACGTAAGACTGATTGTCGCATATTTGGCTGATAGTGGCTTCCCCGTGTGTGATATTAACAAGGGCAATGCCAACCAAGGGAGAAACTCCTCGCGCTTCTCCTATGGCGCAGATGATGGTTTCATCATCATTCGTTCCCAAAATTGTTGATAAGGTGCCAGGGCGAGACTTGCGGCTTGATGCTGAGGTTGAGGGTCTCGAAACACTGAGGCGCGTTTTCGATGTGGATGACCTTGTTCCTGCACCGACAATTGATGGGGTTGGTCGAGCTGTCTGTCCATGGCCGAGTGTAAGCCGAGACTTCTGCTCCTCACGGGGTCCTTGCTGCTTCTGAAAATAAGCAGAGGCTGCCGTGAAATCGGACTTCAAAGATCGATTCATCCTGGGGCAGGCAAGCTGGGCAGCTCAGTGGCCAAGAATCGCCTCTGGCGGGAGAGGAGACAGGATTGATGGGTGAAGGAGAAAGGCAGTTGGGCTTTCTGTACGGGCTCCAGATACGATACTGTGTTGATCGAGTAAATTCTGCTGTTCCTGTGGCCAGGCTGAGACTTGAACAATCTGGTCAATTGAATCCATAATGTCGCGGCAGCCGTGACGGGCTGGTTCCTTCCTTTCGAGAGCAGTCAACTGGTCGGGAAGTATCAATGGGCCACAAGTCATCCAGAGTAGCCTGGTGTGCAAAGAGTACGAAATCCATTACGACAAACACCACCTCCTGTTCTCGAGGATCTTCGACATTAATAAGAGTCTCCGTGTCCAGATGTTGGCTATTCGGTCAGGAGAGGGTTCAAGCGATACCAGCGTCTGAGCCCACTAACACAGTGCGAGCACAAAGTGCCTGCCCCGGATCACCCCCACCTGTGCTGCACCCAATTCGCCAGTGCAGATGCTGATAACTCGGGAGCTTCTATCCGAACTCAAGGCTGCGACAATTTGCACCCACCATCCTCAAATCCACACATCTCTCTTCTCAACCTCGACTTACACAAGGCGTACGTGCCTTTTCCGCCATGTTCGGCATCCTAGAGGCTGCTGCCCTGCCCCATGGCGCCATATTCAACACCTATGAAGACCTGATGCTTGACCTCAACAAGCGCATGGAGCGACAGGGTTTCAAGATTGTCAAGACCAGGTCACATCGTCGCAAACCCGGCGGCGATGCGCCTGGCAACGACATTGTACGCTGTAATCTCGTCTGCGACAGAGGTGGTCGCTCCTACAAGTGCCTGGCAACAAAGCACAAGACCAAGACGAAAAAGACTGACTGTCCTTGGAAAGCAAAGGCAGTCCACCGGAAGGCCATGGGTGGCTGGGTCTTGACCGTCCTCTGCGATCAGCACAACCACGAGGCTGGCACGCCCGAGCCGCCCACTCCAGTCGAAGTTAGTGATGCTGAAGACGAACCCCAGGCTCATAATGAAGCGGGTGAGTGGCTGTTTTATCTTACCTGCGTCGTGAGATGCCATCATTTGAGCATTCTGACCCGAGCAGCTCCACAAATTGGGCCGCTGCCCGATGCAGAGACATCAGCGGCACTTCAAGTTGCTGGTGTATCGAATAGTGCCTTGCGCCTTACTGGCGACACCTTTCATCAGTTCAAGACTGACTACCGCAAGATGACTCATTCGGATCGTCTGAATGCCTTGGCCCAGTTGCAATTGAGAGTGGCGGCCATTTATGCTGTGCAGAACGAGGACATGCATCGACAGAGACGGCAAACGGCCCAGGACTGGAGGCATCGTGAGGTGGACGCCAATAGGAAGGCTCTTGCATCGCAGAAACAACGGGCGCGAAAGCAGCAAAATAATCACATCAACGACAACCAACAGGTCCAACAACTTTCAACTGCTGCCCCTGGGCCACAGGTGCTCCCTGCTGATCTGGTCGCTCCTAGCAACACCACTGCGCACGCTCCCGAGGCTCTTATGCAGGAACCACACTTTCAGCTGGCAGATCCGACTGGAGACATCGCGGGCCTTGATCTGCCACAGTTTCAGCAGTTTCACGGTCCTCCGCGGAGAACAAGAACCGATCGAACACAGTCTACGTAGGATCCAGCTAGCAAAGCTCGGAGAACGCATTTCTATCAACAAGGATGAGACGGTGGCTCACTGCCTATTCCCATCGGTGTTGTCGTTGGCCTCCAGCCCAGAAGTCCTCGTGCACGAGCCACCCGAGCTGATGTGCTTTTTGGCGGGTCGTGGCCGCTGGCTGTGGTGTGGCCTTTTCCCTTTTCGGCGCCAATCTACCTCACCGCCTAAATTTTATCAGAGTTTTGCCGCCCCGCCATGCCGCTTCGCAGTGAACATGGGCGAAAAATAAATGCTTGGAGATTCCCGCATAACAATCCCCATACGGTATCGTCAACTCTGCAGAATGGCGACCATCATTCCTCCGCCGTCAAAACGCCAGCGTCGCGAAGAACTTGAGCGTTCAAGGGTTCAACAGGATGTTACCACAGCCTTGGCAGGGCCGGCTGGCTCGTTCAAGGCTCGGTTTCTAGATGGCGACGGTCACCAAGTTTGTGATGTGATCGAAGTTCCTTTGGCCGATGCGTCGGAGAAGAATCTCTCTCTTCTTTTGAACACATTATTAGCAAGGGTAAGTGCTCGGAGAGGTGAAATGTCAGTGCCGCCAACTAAATCTGCTTGCAAAGGACCGAGAAGACTATCTTCCTTACCGATTCCGTATCCACATTCCAGATTCCGATATCATTGTCGACCAATATCCGACAGATCTTCTGCAGTTACTGAGGAGCCATGGGATCGAGAATCCATTCGAGACGACTGTGACGTTGATTGTCGAGCCACAGTCTGTGTTCAAGGTGCAAGCGGTTACGCGAATGTCGCATAGAATGCCTGGTCACGGAGAGGCGATTTTAGCCGCACAGTTCAGCCCGGCCACCAACACTCGTCTCGCTACGGGTTCCGGAGACAAGACGGCTAGGATATGGAACACAGAAACCGGAACACCCAAGTACACACTAAGCGGTCACTCTCACTGGGTTTTGTGCGTTGCCTGGTCGCCAGATGGCCAACGTCTGGCTACGGGCAGTATGGACAAGTCGGTCAGGCTTTGGAACCCAGAGACGGGAAAGCCAACTGGCTCGCCTTTGACTGGTCACGCGAAATGGATCACAAACATCGTTTGGGAGCCTTATCATCTGTGGAGGGACGGCACGCCTCGGTTGGCCAGTGCGAGCAAGGACGCAACGGTCCGTATTTGGGTCGCAAATACTGGGCGGACCGAGCACGTCCTCTCAGGTCACAAAAGCTCTGTCAGTTGCGTACGCTGGGGTGGCACTGGTCTGATCTACACTGGCAGCCACGATAAGACTGTTCGCATATGGAATGCTGAGAAGGGTACATTAGTTCACACACTATCATCGCATGCTCACTGGATCAACCACCTAGCTTTATCAACAGACTTTGTATTGCGAACAGCGTACCATGATCATCAGCCGACACCGACCACGGATGAGGCCAAGAAGGCAAAGGCGAAAGAGCGATTCGAGAAGGCAGCCCGAATTCAAGGAAGGATATCCGAAAGGCTAGTCTCAGCCAGTGACGACTTCACCATGTATCTATGGGAGCCCTCTCAAGGAAACAAGCCTGTTGCCAGGATGGTGGGCCATCAGAAACAGATCAACCATGTTACTTTCTCGCCTGATAATACGCTGATTGCCAGCGCAGGCTGGGACAATCACACCAAGATCTGGAGTGCAAGGTTTGCATTAAGCAGTCTCTGAAGACAGTAATCGATTAGAATATGCTAACACGATGCAATAGGGATGGAAAATTCATCAACACTCTGCGCGGCCACGTTGCCACGGTATATCAGTGCGCCTTCTCAGCCGACTCCCGGTTGCTAGTTACCGCCTCAAAAGATACAACTCTCAAAGTGTGGTCAATGGCATCGTGCAAGCTGGCGGTGGACTTGCCCGGGCACAACGACGAGGTGTACGCCGTGGACTGGGCACCCGATGGGAAGCGTGTTGCCAGTGGTGGTAAAGACAAAGCTGTGAGACTCTGGCAGAACTAAGAATCGCATCTGGCGCGGTTACAAAAGCGTATTGTCCTTTGCATTAGACGAGGGAGTAATGATAGAGTCAAATTTCTTTACGTACCGGGTAAAGTGGCCGTACTGGTCCAATAACAATCACTGGAGTACTTATGTTCTCATCGACAGTAGTAAATGTGACTTGTTTCCACGTCGCTTCCCAATACCGCGTCGAAGTTGAACCTGCATGTTGACACTTCGCATCATGAGTTGCCGTGATTATAATTTTCTTGAAGATGTCTTCTTCGTATGAAGTGAAATGTCATGTTTGCCAGGAGTCAAATGCAGATGTACCAACACAAGCCGTTATATCCGACCGTGCGCAATGTTCTAGTTACAACCTCTAGCAACACAAATGCGAAGAAGCTATCCAAACAACCATACTTGTAAAAATCCCCTCACTAATCCCCCGCAATCATCATCCTCTCATCTCCAATTACCGACATCATCCTCAACCCAATCGCCAAGACGGACTAAATAAACCACAAGCCATTCCTCCCCAAAACTCTTTTCCCACCGGCCACCCAAATACCCGCCACATCTTCATACACTCCGTCACCCCATTCTTCTCCATTCAACCCTGTTAAAAAGCAGTGCAAGTCACCGCATATTGCTCCCCCGCTGAACCCCATTAACACGGACAATAATGGTTCGTGCGCCTCCAAACCCCACGGGGTAAATAAGTCCATGCTTCCCCAACCGTCAACCCTGCTTGCAGACAGCTTGCAGGTCATCTTTACCCGGCGTGCTTCTCAAGGAAAACGCAAAAAAAGGGACTAACACGATAAAAATACCTGCGTGTGAGAATTAACCTGCCTAATTCCATTGTGGCGTGGTCTTGGTGCTTGGAGCTTGCGGGGTTATATATTCCCGTGGAGCTTGGGGGTGGGCATTGGCATGAGCAGAGCTGGGTTTGTTTATAAAGTACATGGAGAACTAAGAAGAACAAAAAGAAATTGGAGATTAGTGGTCAATCGCATCTTTTTTATCGGCAAGACATACAATTGGAGATAAATCAAGATTTCTCAAAATGCAGTTCCTCCTAACTAGCCTTTTGGCGCTTTCGTCACTTACATCGGCCACATGGGTCACTCGTGAGGGCACACGGCTTAAGCTTCACGGTAAGACGTGGACGGCTGGCGGCGCAAACGTCTACTGGCTTGGTCTGGATGAGAATGTGACTCCTCCGCCTGGTGAGCCGTATTATCCACCGACAAAGGCCAGCTATCCCACCAAGGGCCGCATCGTGGAAGTTATGCGCACGCTTCAGGCCTTGGGTGCCACGACCGTTAGAAGCCAGACGCTGGGTATCAGCGTGGGTAATCCTCTCAGTCTGATGCCGAAGCTGGGGGAGTGGAACGAGAAGGCCTTCGAGGCGATCGATTGGGCTATCTATCAGGCTGGAAAGCACGAAATCAAGGTGCAGGTGCCGCTTATAGATAACTATGTAAGTGGATTGGCAGAGCTTATATTGCTTGGACTTGGAGAGGTGAGAATGCTAATGGTATCTAGGACTATTACCACGGCGGTAAATTCGACTTTTGTCGCTTCCGAGGTATCAACGTCAGCGGCGAAGCTGGATACGGCAAAGTGTAGGTTGCGGTACAACATCTGTTTATCTAAAAATAGATGCTGACTTTGGGGAAATCTCCAGAGATCCTCGCATTCAGCAGTTCTACACGAACCCAGTCATCGTCGACGACTTCAAGACGTATATCAAGAAGCTTATCAGCCATCGCAATCAATACACTGGCCTGACCATGGGCCAAGACCCGACTGTCTACGCTTTTGAGACAGGCAACGAGTTGAGTGGTCCGATTTTCAGGGACATGAACATCCCCATTGAATGGACGACAGACATCGCCGTGAGTGCAAACATCTGACTTATTCAGAAGCAGTTCTTTCGGAGAGGCTGTTATTGTTCTTTCAAGCTAACAATGATGCAGCGATTCGTTAAGAAACTTGCACCAAGGGCGCTCATCATGGATGGCACCTACGGCATCAACAGGACTCATCTGGCGATCAAAGAAGTCGACATCTACTCTGACCACTTCTATCCCACCAACATTACCCAACTGCAGAAGGGTATTGACCTCGTCGCGGAGGCAGGTAAGACGTACATAGTTGGCGAGTACGACTGGACGGGTAACATCGCGAGTGCTGCGCCGCTGAAGACCTTCATTGGTGTTCTTGAGTCTCGACAGAAGCTCAAGAACCCCGTGGCGATTGGCTCGCAATTCTGGTCGCTGTTGATGCATAATGTGCCTGACTGTACGCAATTCGTAAATCACACAGATGGATTTACTTTGCAGTACGGCAACCCGGAGAACACCAAGCAGAATAACACCCAGATCAGCATCATTCGCCAGCATCTCTGGAGCATGCGCGGAAAGAAGGTCGGCCAGGACCTACCACCGGTGAGGTGCCCCAAGCATTACTGAGCTCTTGTACCGGGAGTGTTTTGGTGTCAAATAGTGTCGAAGAGACCAAGATTTAGTTGCCATTCTCATAGGAACCTTCAAATCTTAAAAGCCTCATCTGACAGCGAATCACGTGAAATGATGCGTTTCGCCAAAAAAAAAAAAAAAAGCCCTCTGCCAGTCGTCGTCGAATTGACATTCAGCCATTTGAGCTTGTCTTTTCAATAATAGCGGTAGCAAAAATTTTCGCGTGCGAGTGTTGCATGTCAAGGGTTGAGCAAATATCGTGCGTCCTGCTTCTCCAATATGTCACAATAGTCCAATGGCCATTTCATGTACTGCTGACATCCGATGGGCAAGTTCTTTGCCAGGCCCCTCGTCCAACCTATGATGGTATCCTTCCTCCCCGTCATCTTCGGCTGAAACTCTGGCCCAATGCAGAAATGGCCCAGTAGGTAATCGAGAAGCAGTGAATGTATCATCAGGATCGGCCCGACGACATTTTTCGGATGCAAAAAGTCGAAGAATTCTCCGTTGGTGAACAATGCTGGCGCGATATGCAGCATGACATACTCTTTGCAGGCTGTTTGAGAATGCTTGTCAGTATTCTCCCGTGTTCTTGTGACCGCATTTCAGTCCCTGCGAAATTGCACGTACCTTCTGCAGCCGAGGCATAGAGCGCGTTGATGCATTTAAGTAAAGTTTCGCGATAACCAATCTCGGTATTTTTGCGACAGATGGCCTCCAGACTCGTAACAGAGTCTCTGAACCCGTCTATAATAGCATAATCCTTCGGCTGCTCGGAAACCATGGACATGAGGGATTCGATATGCCCCTCTGGTGTAAAGGCGTGAAAAAGTGAGGTAGGAAACTTTGGTGTGACGGTTCTCACCACATAGTCGGCTATCCTCAATAAGGTCATGTATTCGACCATATTGTTGGGTAGTAGCGCGGCCTGCGTGAATAGGCAACCGATAGTAGCAAACAATATGTCTGCGCTGACTGGTGTTTCGGGTTCACGACTCAACTGCTCGTTGAAAAGTCGGATGGTGACGGTACGGTGCCTTAGAGCTTGAACGGCGTACTTATCCTCTACCTGGGAGAGGTGGGAGGCTCCCAAACCGAGGATTGCATGTGCCAGACATTCATTCTATTGTTTGGTCACCGAATGAGCTCTCGTTACAACACTTCAGCAGAGAAATGGGGTTACCGGGCTAGCTTACGGTGTGTGACATGGCTGCTATCTCCTGCCACAATTTCTCGCCGCGAAGGGGTAGAGTAGGGAGGCCGGCCGTCATGAACTGGTGAAATAAACGGAGATCCTCAATGGTGAGCACCGATAATGGTGTTCGAGGGCCCGTTGATGCCGCTGAGCCCGAGCCCGAACCCATGGCCGGATAGACGCACTCTAGTCCAAGACGGTGGCATTGCGAACACTGAGGACGAATCTCATTGCACTTGATACGTCTGCGCTTGCAGTTGAAGCAGCCCAGGCGGGACTTGAATTGGCCTCGGCGCGTCAAAGTGCGTTTGCTCTTGTCGGGAAGGTGATCCGGCTCTGACGGCGTGAATGGGGCAGGTGAGCCGCCGCTGCACGAGGCGGGGGGCGACGCGGGCGTCTCGGTCTTGACGATGGGAATCATGACGGCGGTCGACCTTGAACTCGTGGCCTCGTCTCGCCGGACGAGAACATGATACGTCTCCGTGCTTCGCGAGGCGCAATAGGGGCAGGAGGAGACGGGAAGACAGCGTCCGGAGACAGGTCCGTAGCGAGACCCTGTGTGATTGTGACGAAGGTGAGCGCAACGCAGGGAATTGATCAAATGGATGTGGAGAAAGTCACCTCTTCAACCACCAGACATCAACATGCTATCGATTGTGCATATGATTAGCGCGGGATCCCGCAAAACAGCTCTATTCGCTCATCACCCAGAGACCCGCTTCCTGTCAACGTCTCCAGTCAGACTGTGCGGCCAGAGGGGCCAGGGTTTTGGATACGCAATTCCAATGCCGTGGCGGAGGAGGGGAAACTCACGTTGCGAGCTGAGACTACCGTAAAGGTCAATCCGTTTCCGCCCCCAATCGTTCTATTATTGTCATGAACATTGGTGCTGGCCTGTCTCAAGGTCGCGCGCAACAGATGCCAACAGCATTCAATCAGCTCCCCGCTCGCGCTCTGCCTCGCAAAATAAAGTATTTGGAGCTCCATCGCGAACCTTAGCGCCGCAAATGAAGTGGCCCGCCCATGTCCAGGATACGATCAAACAGTGGTTCGTTTCTTGGACGTCATGCTACTGTCATCTGGCTGTTACGGAGGAGAACCCTCCACTGCCCAATGAAGCCAAAAAAAACTCGGAAGAGATGTTGTTGGGAACACACCCGACTAATTACGCCCTGTTACCACCACACAGTACAGTTCCAGTCGCTTGTTGCAGCTGAGGCACGTGCGGCGTAACGCTCGAAATCTGTAGGGTAGCACAACAGGTCAAGAGATAGCCGAAGCCAGAATTATCGCCCCTCGTCGGACAACGCCGCTAACAATTCACCCATGAATTCTGAGGTCTCATGGAACTTGAAGTCATAAAGAAGTTCGGGACAATTTAAGACACGTAAGTCTCAGCTGTGTTGCGTCGTGATTCGCGCGAGTCCCCTTTGGAAGAGAGCTCATCCAGTCCCTTATGCTCCAGTACCTCCAGATTGCTGGGCTGGCTGGGGGAAGCCCGTTAGACTAAAAGGCAAAAAGCCGGACGCCGCGGGAACCCAGAGAAAATGTCGCAAATGTCGACATACACCCGACGTTAGCCTGCCGTAAATGAGAGCCGCTGTGGCGAACACTGCAGTCCTGCCACAGCTAAGGCTTGGGGCTCGACATCTACTTTGGCTCTCAGAAAAACGACAACTACAGTAGTCTGCGAAGCGTGGCAGGAGCCGGATTGAGGCAATATCAGGCTGCTCGGATACCGCAGCCGGCTCTGACTATCTCGGGGACTTCGAACGCCGCTGTACATACACACGAATGCGAATTGTGAGGCATGAAGTAAGAGCTGGACCTTGTTGTACACCCATCTCTGCCGTGGATGCCTGTGATGCGCTGCGCCGACTGTATTGGACGCCGGCTGAACGCCAGTCGAGAAGCCGTGCTTTGGGGTAAACTGGTTCTCGGCTAAGTTCATGCCTTTTCCTTGGGGACCAGACATGCACTGACAGTTGTCGTGAACTGAGTGATCGAATCCAGTTGGGGTTGCCAATGTTGGTCAGCTGCCCTTGTAGCTTGGCGATACTGCCCGAGGGCTTGCGAGGTCTAGATTTTGGATGCAGCATGACAATCACCATGAGAAAGCAATACATTGTCAAGTTGGGCGGCGAAGGCCAGTGTTTGCTGCAGAGGAAAATCAGAAAAAAGAACTCATCCCCATACGATCCCACAGACTAATGCGGATGCGTGACTAGTTCCCGCCCCAGGTCGGGATGTCGTGACGGGAGGTACCCGTCTTGGTGTCGCAGAAACGTCGCATCGTGCGTACGGCAAGGGATAAATGGGACAGTTCTGTCGAACAAAGTTTCTCTCACCTGGCACATGGGGATAAATTGGACTGACGCGTTGGCATCCGATTTCCGGGTACGCCTCAAAACGCCTTTGAACGTATTTCATCCAGGACTCTGTGTGTGATGCAAAAATGCACCTCTAGGCTTCGATCCCATTGTTGCAAGACCAGATATTTGAGAATGTAAACTTGTTCGCTGCCTGTCGCATCCAGCTTCCGACAGGTGGACTGGGTGAAGAGATCCAGCAAAACGGCCATGGCCTAAATCAGCCCATGAGCAGGCATGGACAAGGCTGGTCCGATGAGGGGTAAAGCGCCCAATGCTTCTGTCATCCTTTGAGATTCGGCTCCTGTAGCGAGTCCGCTGAAAAAAGTCCGCTGAGGGACAGGTGTGATCATGAGGGCGTGCACGGATGTGAACGTTGAAAAGCAATTGGTGCGTCATTCCTAATACATGCCTGTCCTTTATCCCACAGCCTTGGCTGGCCGTGTTTGGCAACCTGTGAAGTAATTCATGCATCACCATTTCATGAATTTATCGCTGCTATCGATGTCGCCAAATTTTGTGCCTATTCCGGACCTTCTACGCCAGGGCTAGGGAATTGCTTCCGAATGGACGTCGCATCTTGTCTGACGCTGGGACTGTTGCAGAAGTTGGGCGATTTGAGTTGATCGGGTGACCTAACGTGCGAATCACATCTGCGGGCATCATGTACCCGACCACTTCGGGATGAGGCTCGCAAGAGCGTCACTGAAGCAGAGACAACATATTCGGTGTTCCAAGCAAATGGAATTGCCCCGCATGTTCCTGCCGATTCAGCAAGCGTGCGATTCCAATACTCGTCGCGATGGGGAAAAAAAAACCTGGATGGGACGAGCTTGTTGTGCATCTTCCACATCTAGGCACTCATTTTGGGTTTCCGGTTCTCCGCGACAAGGATTCTTTGATCGTGGCCACAAAAACAGGAGACAGGACAATGTCCGTCTTGATGAATAGCGTAACCTCGAATCCTCGCTTGCCAACCACCACATGTTCCAGTAGCTTGGGTCAATCTCACCCACAGCATCTGGTCAGTCAAAGTGGTGGCTTTGGTGTGCGCGAAGACACGCGTGGCGGATGTAAACCCTACTGGTTGACTGGATGAGAATAGATTGGGAAACAGGATGTCGAGTTCTTGGTGGGCATTGCGAAATCCAACCAGTAACTGTAAAACCTGTCGTGCCACCCAGATGGGACCAGAAGAATGTAGGAACATGCACCGGCCCTGGCCAGGACTGCGTCGGCTCCCCAACAGAACAAAACCTCCAGCTCTGGCAGGGCATACGTCAGGATTCTGCATTGATATTTTATCGTGGACAGGGGATTCTTCCCTCGATCTAATCTTCGCCCACCTGGACCTCGTTGACTGTATAAAAAGTGCTCGAGTGCTTGGTTGAGCTGTTAAAAATTACGTCACGATGCTGGCAGTCCAGGCCTGCGCGCGCTGCCCTGTTACGTTTCTGTAACACGGCCAGGGTGGGAACGCTGTGGAAGCTCGATCGACGGCTAGAAGCTTTGCCAGCCGTTATTTGCAGCACACTTGCTGAGTCGATGAAGTGGCTCGTCGACGCAGGTATGACCATGCGTTTTCATCCTGGCTGTTTAGCTCCATCCAGACGTCGCAAAGATGCCCTCCCACCGTACATGCTTCAGATGGAGGTCCTTTGTCGTGTCAAGCCCGGACCAGTCCGAGAAGCGCAATCCGAGCCAGCATTCGTCACAGCTAACGAAGCACCACAAATGCAATTGATGCCTTTCTGCGTTGTCTGTGCTGGCCTCTCGATGCAGATGCATACATAGTGTAAGACATATTGAGTTCAATGTTCAAGGCAAATCGCGTCTTGGCCCAGGAGCCCAGCCCAGTCATCCATGGCCCAGGCGTCGCTCCTCCCTGTCTGGCAGCGGCACCTGCCCGTCCATGCAGCATGCCAGGTGTCGTGGTGGCTGACAACAGCCCGAAGCACTCGGGACGCCGGGCGGGCAGCTGCTGGCACTCGGCGGGCACTGGTCCACCAATCCGCGACCCCGCATGCACCACTCCAGTGGCTCCCAAGCCTCTCGAGCTCCAGTCGTATGCAACCTTTGTTTCGATGAGCGAAATCTGGACCGCTGACTGCTCCGGATCAAAAGAAACGAAAAGCAGACAAGCCAGGCTCGAGCCTGTGCCTTGTTTTACACATGGCGTGCCAAATGTACCTCACGGCCACCCTCTAGATTTTAAAGCCTCGACAAAGCCATCGTTGTCCTTTTTTTTCGTCCCTGCTCATCAAGGCACTCTCATTGTGGTCTTTGTTGCGCATATCAATCTCTTAGCTGGGATTACATCCCGGCGTGACACCAGATCTCTCTTGCCATTGCCCCTCCCTGGCCATCCATTACATCAAGTTCTCCACCCGCGCCGCTGCAATTTTGAAACCTGCTGGCCATCTCAACCTCACAACCGCCTTTTGATTTCTCGAACGCCAATTTTCGGATATTCGCTGACGACCGTCTGTCGTTGTGACCAGGAGACGCGATGACGGTCTTTGTGTGCTCACTATACGGCCCAATGCGCCTCCCTGCATCATCGTCACATCATTTGCGCTGACCAGCTTGAACTCTAGCTTCTTGCCCAAGACGATCCAATTCAACCTCCCCGGTACTCCACGCAGAAATACGCTACGAAGACCATCAAAGACATCGATCCCACCTCCTCAGTTACCAACAACTACTACTCCTGCTGTCGACGCACAGCCGAGCTTGTTTGACCCGCGACTTGTCATCACCCCGCCTCACACCCCCACTGATGAATCCGTGTCGCCAGATCCCTTTGCCAACGAGGATGGCTTCCGAATCCAATTCCCTCACGAACTTGGATCCACCGACGAGATAGCTTCACGTTGGGGAGCTCGGGCGAACCAACCACTCTCTCGAGCCAACTCGCTTCCTCCAGCAGCACTCTTCGAGCGGGACAGGACATTGGAAAAGGCTCGCGAGCTCGGTCGCCGGGGAATGATCCAGCCAAAGACGCACTTGCGCAGCGATAGTCATGACCGAGTGTTCTCATCCGCTTCTTGGAGGGTAGTTGACGCCGACCAAGGCAACGGAGGGCTGAGAAATGCAGCCGAAGCTGCTGCCCGTGATGACAAGCTTGGGGATTATACTTGGGTGGGAACTCTCGGTATGCCGACTGATGCGCTTGAGGGAACGCAGCAGAAACAAGACATCGCAGACACGCTGGCGAACGACTATGATATGTTGACAGTGTTTTGCTCCGATAAGGATTTCGACGGACATTACGCCCATTTTTGCAAGCAGATTCTCTGGCCGGTCTTCCACTATCAAATTCCGGACAACCCTAAGAGCA
>AFRD01000530.1:0-20874 GCA_000222875.2 Periglandula ipomoeae IasaF13
AAAAATAATTTGGATTGCATTTATCTTAGAATAACAATAATTTATTGGCATGAAATAGCGATGTAACTTATAGTTATGATTATGACTCTCGCGGACTGGCCTCTTGCAGCGGCCGACTAGGGCCTGTACAAAGACCCAAAACATTGCGTTTATGGGAAAGAGACCAAATGGCACGGCTATAATCTGCAACAACACGGCGAGCCCCTCCCATGAGAAGGACCAGGCATTACATCTGCGTTATTGCAGAAAAATGCATATTTCGCTGATATGCAACGCTTAGGCTAGCTTGGGTTCCCTGCAGTCCTCAAAGACTGGCTTTGTGGGGGTGACACCCTAGCTAGTGGACAAGCACTTACACTTAGATCCCAGCGACTCTTTGTCTCGAATGAATGAAGACGATCTAGGTGCTGCGAAAAGCCTTTGTGGCGCAATTGCTTTGAACTTTATCATCGACAACAATGTCGTGAAAGACAGTGAAAGACACCACGACGCAATGATGTAGAAAAGGTAGCGGCTTTTTACCGACGCAGAGCTTCAGTGTCGCCGATTCATAGGTTAAAGGAATTTTATTTTTCGTCGACAGTTAAAAGCCGGGCCAATCTCGCTGAGGTCTCACTGTCACAGGCGAGATCATTAAATGAGACTATAGTCCCTTGTCACGTTGTTACAGTACTTTTAGAGAAAGTCCTGCGTGCTGCGAGTCTTGGTCCCCCAATGGCGGCGAAGGGATCCCGCCAACTACAAGGTTCATGCACTGACACTCGAACAGCTTCCTGCTGTTTCCACCAGAACAGCATCTGTTGATCAACATCACGCCACTTTACTCTGACTACGAGCTGGTACTCAAATTGCGCATAGAATACAAACATCGTGGCAACACCAATCACGACGTAACCATGCCTGATTCCACACTGATGCATCTCGGCAAGCGGGGGTTGGATCCTTCAATGAGCGTGGCTGTTATCGTGGTTTGTGTGATAGGTGGATATGGATTGAGACCCAGCACCTATGAATTAGTATGGGCAACCTTGAGTCTACATTCTGAATATATCGATGCAGAAGTTCATTTGTATTGGTCATGGTTCCAAAGCATATGTAGATATTTGACAGAGGAGTCTGATCATCGGAAAATGCATCCATGAATTTTACCTTCGCGTGAAATGCATGACATTAGGTGTCCTATGGCGCAAGAAGTAAGCGCTGCATCGACAGAGGCAGTCGTTCCGCTATAACCTAACTCATCCCAATCCAGTTAAAATATAATAGCTTCATTTGCCAAAGTAGTAGTATTTTACTTTAAAAAAGTAATTTTAAATTTTGTCTATCTCGAAACAACGATCCAGCAGGAGCCATTCGTACTGAGCGCATGGACCGGCTAGGCTACCTATAGTCCTTACACAATGGCTTTGTATAGGCCGACATGCTAAATGAGCGGGCAAGGACCTGCACATAGACGCTAGCAATTCTTTGTTTACCGCAGAAGCTAGACTAAGCAGACATAGGTCTTCTGAGAAAGCCTCTTTTTGTTTTTCGTGATTGACAACAATGGCATGCTTGAGAGCAAAGACGTCGCAAAGGAGAGATACAAAAATAATTTCCCTTCAATCATGTACTGCTGCAATGCTACTAGGCGAGCCTAAATACTGGGCCAATCCCGCTGTCGATTTATTTCTTGACTTGACGAACTACACTATTACACACACATACCTCCTCCTTCTACCCTTGTTAAGTAAAGGGGTTTGCCTCGAGTGAGTCCGCACCCTCTCAGCAAGTGATAAGTATTCTATTAGCAGAGTTCGTTGTGTTAACGTTTACTGCAAGAAGTATCTGACAAGCTTTCGCGGAGAGAACATCAACAATAGCAACCACTCTAACCTCTCGCACCACAAGAAAACAACGCTGCGCCAGCATCCGCGTTGCGTACGAAAAAAATTTCGAAAAACGAATATTTGTGCAAGAAGTCACGGAAAAAAAACATGCCCGACACGGCACTACTGTATCTCAGCAAGCGTGAGCTGAGTTCTATGACGAAAACCGGCATCGGAATAGGTACTCTCGTTGTCTTTGGGATAGCAGTTGCCATTTGTTTTATAATCAGAAATACGAGGAAGAGCAGGGCCCGTGCGACCAACGTCTAGGTGTTTCAGCCAAGACAGTTGAAAGTGGAATCTCAGCAGATGGGGAATATATAATCTCGTAGATGAAGCTGGCAAGACAATAGAACGAGATATCTCGATATACATTGATGGAATTGAGATTACTGAGTGCAGCGTGAGACGCAAAGACTGTGTCGCGCTCCACGGGGGACCAGTTATCCAGGCGACCCGACCACAATCCGTGACGCTCTCCGTAGCAAGCGATAGGCTTGCTTGTACGTAAGTTGGGAACCACATTGACTCCAAAGCAATACTCTGCCACGAGTCATAGATGTTGAACGCATGGACTGGCTACGGACGGCGTCACGCATATTGCTCAACACGTCTTTGTGCAGGGCTTACATCTTGCATGAGCGGACAAGGACTTATACAAAGACCTCAAAGACCCCCAACATGAGACTACATAAAGATTTCATCGGCTGCTACAGAAAGAGAGCTCTTTTAGTGCATGCATTTAGGCTTTTTTATCGATAACAATGGCAACTGCAACGTCAAAGGCACCACGAACCAAAGATGCGAAGCAGCCGGCCGCCTCGCGACAATGGATCCAAGGTCTTCTACTACGTATGTTAGAGAAGTGGCATCGCAGCAGGCTTTAAAAAGTCGATAAATGCCGCAACACCTTGAAGTTGACGAGCCAAATCATCACACATCCTCTTGTTTCTTCCTGAATTCTGACAACACTCTGAGAATTGGTTGTGCCTTCTGTGAGTCCATGACCTCTGGTCAGTGCTACTATTAGAGAGCCCAAATGTGCTAACACGCCAAGCAGTCTGTTGCCAACGTTCTTAAAAAAAAATCCAAGGTTTCCTGACCGGATAGTGACTTGACGATTCTAATAGCCACTGGAACTCGTGCTGCGCAAGATATTTTGGGTTCCGAGCATTTAGACATAACGTTCAGACGGAATCATGCCTGACCCGACCCTGGTAAATCTCACTAAGAGAGCGCCTGAGATCAAGTGGGGCCTAGTAGCTGCGATTGCCATACCAATTCTCGCTTTGGGAATTCTAGGCACGATTGCAGCGTGGTGTATAAGCAAGCATCGTTCACCTAGGAGGGCGAGGAATCAATGAACGTAAAAGAACCAAGAGAGCAGGTCTCTCTTTGTCAAAGATTATTTATGGTTGGTTTGACTTTCATTGAATAGTCTATATATGTGGCTTTAGTATAAGTGAAAGATCCCTTCCTAAAGGATGCATCTGGATATTTCTCAGTCTGGTGTCTGGTGTCTGGTGACATGAACATTTGAGACGTCTGGTCTGGTCCCACAGCCTCGCATCGATGCCGCTGCACTAGAAATCAGCCATCCGGGAATTATCACAGGCATGGCATTTTACAAAAACCAGCAATGCTTTATTCTGTTGGCGCTGCAACGGCTAGACCAGAAGGGGGTGGTCTTGGTCACCATCAGGCCGACAAATCTTTGTGCGGGCCAGCCTTCAATGAAAATACACGCATTTGCATGATGGGGTCGTTGTTCTTTGTGCGCTTCAGCCCCAACAGGAGTTCGATCATACTAGCTGTATCGAGGCTCTCTTGCCGAATCCCTTTGAGTTTTCTTTTCCTTTTTTTCGACAAAACGCAATGTTTGACGACAAAATATTGCAAAGAATGGAGGCACACTGGCTAGCTCCTTTCAACACTGCTTAGTCTCCCTGTCTTTGACATGTTCGCGTCAAAGAATGCTAGCGACATTAAATTCTAAGCGACTCTCACCTATGATGACATTTCTTTCCGTTTCCCGTCAAATCATGTAATTCATGTGGTCAAATTGGCCGACAACCCCGCGCGTCTACATATGTGCAGTTCATCGACAGAAACGCTTTACCTCGCGTGAGCTATATCCTCCGGCAACAGGCCGATGAAACACCACAATTTACAAGGTCTAGTACGCTAACACTTTAAGTGATCTTATAATACCTTTCCCTGGGAGTTACACGTTGCAACCGTCCTATTATTATACAACTCTTATCTAGCACTAGCATTGACGCCACGCACGAAAAACACCTATTTCCCACCGCTATTTTCCCACCGCTAATCACAACGGAACAATGCCTCACCTCATGTTGATGCCTCGCAGCATGCGAGAACCGATGTCGCTATTGAAGCTTTTTGGCATGGTATTCGGCGGTCTTTTAGCACTTGTTTTGGTGGCCTACGTCGTTAGGAAGGTGGTATATCGTTGTCGCAAGCGCAGGCAGGAGGAAATATGATGGTAGCATCCAAGAACTGAGAACAGCAAGTATCTGCGGTATAGAATTATGGATGCAAAGCTTACGGTCAATCATCGGCGTATACGTTCCGCTTGGTAGAAGATTAGAGCCGGGAATCCCATAGGAGGGTGCGTTTGAATGTTGCTTAGCATGAATGATGGTTTGAGATACATGACATGTTCCATGAACCAGACGCTTTATGTGCTAGCTTATGTCGTGATAGTTGGTTTCTCAAGTGCTGCAAGGCCATGTGCTTCATTTTTGGAGTCCGAGCGTTGATCTCTTGAGACCGCCTTCTTAGTGCGTTGCAGAACGGACCTCGATAGTATTTGGCTGCCCTGAAACGCCTTTGAACTCGTGTCGTTGCCAACAATGCCATGTCTGGCAGCAAAGCTGTCAAAAAGAAGTGATGTATATCACCCGTCATTTTTCAACAAGGCATACTTTCATTGCTATGGACATGTCCAAGGATTGGAATCTCGAGCATAAATACCAAGCTGGTCCTGCCCAAGAGAGCGGTAACGCGAGATGATGCAATTGACCTTGTGGCAGGTGCAATATTATCTTTCTTCGTGATAGCTGCAATGTTCGTTGTACTTTACGCATGGGAAACACGCCGACGTCGAGAGCATTGACTTTTAATTTGCAGAAGAGAAGTAAGTATGAATCAGTGAGGTAGACTGCCCTGCCTGCGCATGAGAAGTATTGGTGCAAAGGCGGCAAAACTATGCACCAACTGCGCGCATCCATGCAGAGTCGATAAGATGCCGAATTGAGCGATCCCATTGCTTGGAGAACCTATTCTTCAATGTTCGTCCCGCGGGGCATGTGGCTTCAGATGGAGCGGGAAGCGTGGTCAATCAGTCTCCGTAGTCGAGTTTCTGAATCATACGCCAAATTATGGACAAATTATCATGTCCCTGCGAACCGACATAAAAGTCAACGAGGCCCAGTCTTTTCGGTGCAGACAAACGCAGGAAGAAAACTGTGTGTTGAAGGCTGTTGCTCGCTGTCTGTGCAAGAACCCCTGAAGTGAAATGACCTAGAATTGGCGATTGATCTGTTTGTAGAACACCTGAATCCTATGTCTATCGTGCAGTAGCAATGGCATTACTGCTTTTACGTGTGAAAAGGCTGTGGATGGCCATCGCAACAGCGTTCATATCAGTAAGTCGATCCCAAGCCAACAGTGCATAATGAGCAATGAACAGGAAACTACGGTGGTATGCAAGGTCACAAGTCAGGCTTCATTTTAGCTCTGGATTCTATATGAACATCTACTTCAACACTAGTCCGAATGTCGGGAGCACAGACTGGGTCTTGTAGCTGCCAAGCCTGCAAGTGGTTGTGCGGGCCAAACTGCCAACGAGCACAGATGATCACTGCGGGCTCGCTGTTCTTTGTCTGCATGAACAACCAAGGACTCGTAGTAATCGCCGCTGCGAACATGCCCTTTGTGCATTTTACGTACCTTGTTCTCGATTACACTCATTCGTTCACTTTAATAGTTGGCACCAAGCGAAACAGAACTACAACAAAGCCATTAAGTCGGGAGCCATGACCACTATTTCATCGATGATCGTAAAAAAGACACATTACTCGATAAACTTAAATAGCGAGCCGAGCTCTTCAATCCATGGAAGTGACATGTTACAGCATCACGCACGCGATTTGGATCCTCTACTCATTCTCTGAAAGTCAAGGTTTGGCCTCCGTAAACCTTACCCTCCCACGCGCAGGAATGAGCACTATACTAATGGACAACGCAATTTATTGCCAACCAGGACAAGACAACATCTCCGGCCAATCTTGCGTCATATGAATCCTACCACGCCGAAATTCGCATTTTTTACAAAGACACTCATTTCTTCGATCACACATCACGACAGAAACATGCAGTATTCCACATTGACGCAGCTAAGCAAGCGCGAGCTTCCGCCGAGCGTTGCTAATGGCCTTGCAGCCGGTTCTGTAGGTTTATTCTGCGTGTTTATACTTGCCTTAATATGGTGCACGGTTCGTGGAGGCTGTGGAAAATGCAGAACTGTCTGTTAGGATCAAAGAGTCGAAAACAGTGACCTTTTGCGGCCTAGAAATTTCGATGCAGAATGTATCTTGCACACATCCTGGGCCATTGCTCGTAATGGATACGGATCCGGGAAGGCGTTAGACGGAGGGATCCATTTGCGGAGCGATGCACTTGGGGAGGAGATAGCGCGGCAAGAGATGTTCCATGGATGGGGAGCATTATTAATGATACAGATCAATGTGTTACTGCACTCTTACAATTCACAAAAGGAGAAGCGTTTCCGTTTAAAAATGCCTAAGTACGCACGGGCACTGAAAAATAGAGAACATTTTGTACATGGTGGAGAGTCTTCGGGCTGCAAGAATCTGCAAATTCCAGGAATGCTGAACCAGTGATCTTCCATCCCCCTTCTTCTCTTTTTCGTTACTTGTTGCTTCTCGCGGGCCAGCGTTTGCTCCCTCATGTGACACAAATTACTGACGGCACAAACACTTGTCATGATCATGCGACATAGTAGGGCTAGTCTCACGGCCGCGTATTACGTATTATTACTAGCCAATTCCGATGCGATTTAGTATATCAAGCTGTGGAAAGCCATTATTTAGGGTACTAATATGATTGCGTCTTGGTGCCAGATTCCATATCAGCATCTACTTTGGCACCAATCTGATTATCGAGATCGGTCGCGTGCTCATGCTTCTTGAAGTGTCGCGGCTTGACACCCCGCGCGTACAGCTCGTCCAACTTTTCAAACCGCACATCTTTCGTCTCGGGATACAAGTACCAACCAAGTATGGAGACAATGATGCCCAGACCGAAGAAAATGAATCCGACTTTGCCCCCTAAATGTCCGGCATCGGGATTGATCTATGAGTCCATCAGCGGGAATGAAGTCTTGAAGGCTTGCGAATGCATCAGAGCGAAAACTTACCATGTAAGGTATAGTAAATTGCATGATGAGCCCCCATACACCATTACTCATCGTCACCAAGGCCTGAGTCACGGCCCTCAATCGCAGAGTCGCCACCTCACTAGCCAGCACAAAGCCGGTCGCGCCGATGCTGACTTGATACACGATGGCCCAGAGGTAAATGAAGACCACAATTGCCCAACCCGCCTTCTTTTGGTCCGGAATACATCCCATTATGCCCATAAGAAGGAGGAAAAAGCAGAGCATGAATTGCGCGGGCACAATCAAGGTCCGACGCCCGATCATCTCGCTCAAAGGGAAAGCGGCAGCCGACGACAGTAACATGATGACGTATAGAACCACAGAGGCGTTAAAGTATTCCTCAACTCCGATTAGTTGCAGAAAATACGTCGCATTGCCAATCACGAATGCTGCGCCAATGACTTGCCGCGAGCTGGCAGCGCAGATGGCCGTCAATGTCCGCTTTCGATTCTCCTTGTTGAAGCATTCCAATTCCGCAGTTGGGTTTGGGATGAATCCCCATATCGTTCTATTGGCCTTGTTTGCACCGGTCATCTCTTTACACAGCCGAACATCTTCTTGAAGACGCCGAATCTCGATTTCGTAGAAGTCTTGATGTTCGAATCCGTACATACATTGGAGAGATTTCCTGGCCTGCTCGACTCTTCCTTCTCTTACGAGCCAATAGGGGGATTCCGGAAAAAATGGCCAAACGACGACAAGAAGTACTTGAACAATTGTCAGCAATTCTCGGCTTCTGTCACACAACGGATGCTTGATACTACTCACGAGGGAAAATGTACATGCATATGACGGGAATCCACCATTGCCATTTGTTATCGAGGGAGCTTGTTGCTCGCGCGACGATGACACTAGGAAGGTTAGGCTCGAACTCCAGAGATAACTTATGTTTTATGACACTTACACAAGCATCTGCCCCCAAATAATGCTGGTGTTGACTATAAGACCGTGTTAGTGGGTCGCCTCCTAGTGCGTCTACATGGCTGGACTCACAGAAACAGAGCCATAATCCTCTTAGTTCTGGCCGGCAAGTTTCTCCAATCCACAAAGGTGAGATAGTAAACATGATACCGATCGAAATACCTGGCCAAGCATTAGTCCCAGAGCCTCATCGAGAAGCTTCGTGACAGAAACTCACCGTTGACAGCACGACCTGCTAGATGCACACGCCAGTCTGTTGCCAACTGCTGCAAAATGATGGCACCAGCTGACACAAATGCCGAAAACAAGATCAAGGGCTTTCTGCCATATTTCTTCAAGAGAGGTGCTGCGAGCCATGGCGCAACCACATCACAGCCAAGACCAATGGCACCCCAAGCGGACAGGTATGTTGCTGGGATTACCCATGTGCCATTTGCTTGCTGTTCTCCAAAGAACTTCTGGAACTCTGACAGAGAAGCGAGCTGAGCGCCAATAACGTAGTCAAATCCTAGCATCATAGACCCTATAGAGGTCCAGAGAGCTGTTCAGAATGATGCAGATTAGCGTTGACGTCGCACAGTAATGTGGTGAAAGTAGTATGACATACCCCAAAGGCCATATCGCCATTGCTGTCGCAGAATCTTCCATTTATTCGCCGGATTGATGACATTATAGTCAATTCTGTCTTATGGTTAGATACGCACTGGGAAAGCATGCTGGCATGTACTGACTCTGACGTTGCGCTAGCCATCTTGTCCTGGCATGAATTCGTCTTATGATGCGATGCTGGTGTGTTCACCGACGGAGCAGTGCCTCATTTAATATAGCACCACAACTATCGTGCTCAGCGTCCATGTCGCGCTCTGGTGACGAGCAGAGAGTTCAATTTCATCGTATATCAAAGTCGATGGGAAAGTGGCAATCAAGCCACAAGTGCATTTGGATGCATCCACGATGACACTTCTCTCGACAAGTCCTTGGGGCAAGAAGTTCCGGTGCGGGGAGCGAGTCCGGGGGAGGCCCGACAGCTCGAATCGGCTAAAACACCATTCCTTACAACGTCAAGTCTTTAGCTTGAAGCTAGTTGATGGGTCAATGGTCAGGTCCACTCCAACCCTCGAGTGGAAGTGCTGTGCCGTCTGCTCTAGCGAAGAGTAAGCTTTGGATCCGCGGGCGGGCAGATCGGTGTAATTCGAAGCCGAACAATTCGCGATTGTTCGACATGTTCGGGTGTCGGGGGACTGGCTTTCGTCAATTCTCAGTGCGCCAAGGGTATTGGCACTATGTTGATGTTGACTGCTGAATGTGAGATGGTAAATTGTCGGCGCGACGCAGCCTGGTGTTAGACATGGGATAATAGAGTGGCGTCGTCATGAGTAGCAACACGTCACTGTTTTAAAACGTTTGCCAGTTTTCAATATACCACCAAATTCACTGTGACGAATTATTCAAGACAGTTATAGGCAGGTGAGGTGTTACGGTCCAAATAGCTTCTTTGAGGACCAAATCTGTGGTGCATGTCTAAGTACGTTTGTCATATCTATCGCGAGAATCCGACGATATGATTGAATTTTTTTTGTACACTCGCAACTCATCCTATAGTTATTTGTCAATCTTTCCCGATGCTCGCCAAAAATCGCCTTCGCAAATCAGCAGCATACTCCTTATTCTTAACTGCCCGATCACGACTGTCTCGCGCTCGACGGTCGTACCATTCTGCCTTGTCTTTCTTGAACTCCTCTAGTCTGGCTTGTCGCTGTTCTACCATTTGCTTCTGAAGGTCGCTTAGATCTTGTCTTTCGTGATGCTCGGGTTGTGGCACTTCTGCTCTTCGAGGTAGGCGCTCCGACACAGGGAGCATCTCTAGCCTGGGGCCTGGGAGCGTTTGATATCAGCTTCTTCATGATTAGCTTTTAATATCTGTGAAACATTAAAACAAGCATACTTACTATGCTGTGCTGCTCCAGTCATCACTCAGATGATTCGCGTGTCCATGCTCCATGGTGACTTTGATCTTGGTGTTGAATCGGACAGGGTCAGGCAAATGCCATCGGTATGACACCTGATAGTGAGGCAATTCACCCTCATGCACAATTGCTCCCGCAAATGGAAAAGCATTCTTTTGCATCCCCCAGCCTTGACTGAGATAGTCCTCGCCACCGGTGCCGTGCATCGATGGGGGCCAAGTATCATTGTCGATGAATATCATGTCATCGCCCTCCCCCCACCAGGTATTCTGGAAATGGTACACAGAATGATTGCAGCCGATATAAGCGCCGGCACCAGTAGTGTCAAGGATAACATAGTTATTTTTGCCGTCCAGGTTAGGGACTTGGGTCTCAAGGGAGTTGGTTTGGAAGTCAGGAGGTGCCCATCCTGGAGTAGGATTTTGTCGTCGCCAGTGGGCGTGAAAAAATAGAGTATCGGGATTGTGAGGCTCAGGTTGGAGTTCATAGTCGATATAGAAGTACTGAAAATATGGAATATCGTTCTGATTTTCGACCTCTATCCTTGCTCGTTTATTGAATGGCCTGGAAGCAATCGGAGTCAGTTGTATCCTGGCGCCACATGATCGTGAATGACGTACATCGGAAGGTAGCAGTTCAACGCTGCAGCGCCGCCAAATTTATTGTTTTCAGTAGGCTTCACAGAGGCAGTAAATGGTAGCGACTGGAAGTTGGCGGCAATCGAGTGCCCGACACAGAAGAAATCCCCTAGCGGTGCGAGGACGTTGGGTGTCTCTGACCCATCCCAATACATCTTGATGAGGACTTTGCGATAGTAATCAGGATCCATGACTTCGTAGTTGACCCCCTGCCCATTCTCAATCTCAAGCATTGCAACGCCAGACTTGTGATACGGGATCAATCCCGGGCCCAGGATTCGGCAACATGTCTGAACAAACCATAGGTGTGTAATCGTTCCTGGTCCCTCAATGTCGGCCAAAACGGCAGTTTCGCCTGCTTCGACAATAAAGGCATCTTCATTCAACCCCGAATGGTCCCAGCTCGCAATTCGAGCGCTGCGTGCTACCTTCCGTTGAGAAACCGCAGATAGCATGTCAACTCTCAGCATTTTTGAGGCTTTGTGGTCGGTTCGATGTCAAATGCTGCAACTCATCAATCGTCGTTGCCAATTGCAACCAGTGGCTGTTCATACTCAAACATTGAGGACAACATTTTAACCCAAACACCTATCGGATGTCAAATTTGAGAGAACGGGCCCCTGCGAGCTGCCGCTTCTCGCATGACTGTTTCGAGGTGTGGAGTGACGTACAACGGAAGAGAATCACCAATTCTCCTTCCATCGCCACAGAGCTAATGTTCCCACCCGAACACTTGGCTTTTTGGGCCAATGTAACAGGGGACCACCCCGCGGATTTGGAGAAGAACCTCGCTGCGTCCTACTAAAGATAGCGCGCGGCGCTTGTCGTTCCCCGCAATCCCAGCAGTGTTCGGTGTGATCGGGGGCTAAAGGGAATCGACTAATGCAGACCTGACCAGTCCCTAGTCGACTCTGGCAAGCAGCCATAGCGCGGATCTCTTAAAGCTTCTCCGCATCCTGTAGGGGACATCGTGAGCAGCTCTTGACAGCTCAGTGCCTCAGATCATTCATAACGTGCGGGCTTTCCATCTGGAGTCCGCGATCCACTGGTGGAACTTGATGGCTCCTCAACCCAGAGCACAATCAAGGCGGCTTCGTGTTTTGGCGTGCGAGACGTGCCGCTCTCGAAGGACAAGATGTGACGGGCGAAAACCGACATGTGGCACATGTGAGGGCAGGGACTATGTGTGTCGATATCCTGAAGTAAGTGAATAATTGGAACGAAACTTGGTCGTCTCACGGGGAGAACAGACGCTAAGAACCGCAATAGGAAAATAAACGCGCGGCTATTAGGTATGACGGCCTATATAGAGGCTCGGAAATTGCTTCTTCTTTAGCATGCTAATCGTAGTCATAGTGTTGAGGAGGAGATCGTTCAAATTCGATCGCAGCTAGATCGCATTGAGCATCTTGTTAATGTCAAAACTGTACCAGCGGCGCCGACCACACCGGCAGCGATTCCTAGCCATGGAACACCTAGGACCCGGGGATCAATCGCCAGCCCTTGGGCTTCAGCGAATACGCCTAGCACCACAGCAAGTCCGAACATTGCCATAAAAGACTTCCCCTTCATGAAAATCCAAACTAGTGCTTTCACCAATATGGCTGGATTGGGTGAAGATTATGGCAGTATCATGATGCGCTTGGAGCAGACCGCACCCATTGCAGCGCCTTCGGCAACCAGCATGTTTGTTCTGCAGCACGGCAAAGTCATGGCGGCACTGCAGAGCTTCTCCGCGAAAATCCACCCATGGTATCCAATATTGGAAGATCGCTTTTCGGATTGCATCTCGTCTTTTATGGCGAATGCCTTTGAACGCCGCACCGATACGTTTCTGGTTCTCATTGTTCTCGCAAGTGGAACAATCGCACAACATGAGAATCACAGTACTGCTCTCGAAGAAAGACCTGATGCCATGTATCTGAACGCTGCCATGGATATGCTTCATCTGGTAGTCCTGGAACAAACCATGAGGAGCGTACAGTGCCTGGTTGCTGCCAGTATTCACTATTATTTGCTGTTTAAACCCATCCAAGCTCATGATCTCGTGATGCTTGCGATCAAGAAAGCACAGAATCTTCTAATGAGTGGTGCTTTGGAACACGACAATGTCCACATGGAGCATTGGATCCGCGTTTATCGCATTGTATTACTTATAGAGAGCGAGCTCGTGATTCCTCTGCGACTTGCTGATAGCAATACATGGGAATCCGAAGAAGACACTGCTTTGCCAACCGGCACAGACATCTGGTCTTATGAAAATGACGCGGCGCTATTCCCAGCTGATTCTCCAGGAACAACCAAAAGCATTCCATCTGATGGTGTCATAACATATCTGTTGGCGGAAATCGCCATGAGGCGCATGCTTCGTCGAAATACGACCGCGATTTCCATCTCTTCCGAAGGCTCAGCAGAGTTCGCACCGCTCGTCGCGAAAGAGTTAGAGTCTCAGCTGGAACAATGGTTCTCGTTTCTTCCCGAGCCGCTACGCTTCTCTAGGGAATTCAACGACATGCACAATGATCACTCATTGCAGACGGCATTTCTGAGAACGCAGTACTGGGCGTGCATGGTGTCCTTCTATTGGCCTGCGGTGGTTCAGGTCATGGAGTCGAAACAGTTGACCGAAACTACAGCCAATGGGCGTCGACTTTACTTCAAATCTTTCCGGGAATTTATTCGCAGTGCCGTTGGCGCATTGGATACATGTTTGCCAAACAAGTGGACCATATATGCAAGGTTAGTTCTCTAAAATGGTGGCTTTAGTTGGTCATCGGGGAAATGACCTCACTTTCCCGCGACGGACGTGCCACTGACACTGCTTGTAGTATCTTTGCAATATCGGTCGGAGCATACATGGGAGCTTCGGACTCTTTGCTAACCCCGTTTGCTTCCCCAGACACATGGGATACTCTCAAGCTAGCGATGGGTTCATTCGGCGATGAATGCCGTAGCAGCCCATCCCTGGCGCTCATGGCTGAGAGCTTGCAGACGACCCTTTCATCCTTACATGACCATGATTAGCGGCTGCTTGCAGATTCCAGCGCCACCCCTACATTTTCGTTATTTTCGGGTTGTTTCGATGCGGGCGTCTCCCCGCATTTTAGTCCTACTGAAAGCTCAGTGCTGAACGCCAATGCCATTGCTCATAGACCTGTTGATGAAGTATCATACCGTTATGGATGCAAGATGAATGCTTGGCTTCCATTTAGCTTTGGTCACACCTCTTACGAATCATGGCGATCTCCCCTGTCGTCGGATATTTTCCTTGTAATATTGAATCTGTCTTTGGTGTAAATGTGCGAGAAAGAATGCGTCTCGTTTTGTTCACGTGAAGACTATTTTTCCGGATTTCACTGATACAGAATCTGCGACAAGAAGAGGAGGAATATCCCAATCAATTTCACAGTTTGGCCTGTCAGAGTCTCTCCAACATTATGAAGATTCGTCAGAACCTCCTTGGAGCGCTTGGCATCTTTTGCCTCTACGCAAGAGGTATATTGTTTCATGCCCCGTTTAAGAAGAAATCTAGCACTGACATATAGAAGCCTCCCCTAAGCTATTGAAAGATGCCGTTTCATAATCGCCGCAGTGCGCCGGCGACGGAACCACCCCTTTCGGTGTTACCAACATAGACGACTTCGTCAAGATATACGACCCTAGCATTGGCGAGGCTCAGAAATGGTACATCAATGACCATACCTTCGTCCATGACGACAAGACAAAGACGTGGCACATGTTTGGAATCACACATCAAGAACCGGCTGATCCTGAGAACGAGCATTTCTTCGCCCATGCAACCGCTCCTCAGCTGTTCGGGCCCTGGAAGAAAGAACCCTTTGCACTGCAATTCGATCCATCATATGGTGAAACTCATCTATGGGCTCCGCATGTAATCCAGGCGCAGGACACATACTATATGTTCTATTGCGGCGGCGGCGCCGATGAAGCTGCCTCTGCGATCAACCTCGCCACTTCGAAAGACTTGCACCATTGGAAGAGACGGCCGGAGGGTCCTCTCTTCCGGGATGGCTTCGCTGCCAGGGATCCGTTTGTAACCCGCATTGGAGGTCAATGGGTCATGTACTATTGCGGCAATGAAAAGCCTTCCGGCGGGCATCATACTGTGTTATACCGAACAAGTCATGACCTTGTTCATTGGAGTGACCGGAAGATCGCGTTCACTGATCCCACAATAGGGACTGGAGGTGGTGTGACAGAGTCGCCATGGGTGTATAAACATGACGAGAACTGGTATCTGTTCATTGGGCCACGGCCGTCCCAGGAGGCTTACATCGGAACTGATGTCTTTGTAAGCAAAGACCCGTTCCATTTTGACGTAGAAGATCGTGTTGGCCATATCAAGTCTCATGCACTTGAGCTTGTCACAGTTGCGGGAGAGGATTTTGTATCACATTGCGGCTGGGGTCAAGGCGGGCTGTATTTGGCACCACTGATCTGGCCGGCAGAAAAGGACATGACGCGCTGCCCGGTCACTAAATAGTTACGACAGTGTTTTTGATAAGTTAACATAGTAATACTTCACAGTAACTTTTCATGAGAGTAATATGCTTAATCGAATTAATTGGCTCAACCATCAAAGTAGACCTCCAGTTCTCCAATCGACGTAAAAGTTGAAGATCCTCCCGGCTTCCCGATGATTTGAACACCATCTCCAGCGATCTTGTCGAAAGTGAATGTGTACACTTTGTTTGGAACAGCAGCGTTACTATTGGGATATGCAGGTCTTGTCTTCAATCCACTTGAAGTTGCGCCGCACCTGAACTCTGAGATTGCTGGCAAACCAGCCGCCATCTGGGAACCAGTTGCCTGTCACATATACGACTCTGTTAATGTTGTACTGTTTTGGCCACGTATATCCCCATCGATCCAAGTCTTTCTGTGACCCATCCCAGCTGTCCTCGCTGAGCCTCGACTTATCGTTGAGGTAATCCAGGTTTCCGTAATGAGCAGCTTTGCAGATTGGCACACTACCGGGAGAAAAGGCAAGATTATTTTTGCTTGCCGAGTTGGACGGCGCAGAAGCGCTATACTTGGTGACCTCGAGTCCTCGTAGAGAGAAAACATAGTTCCAGTTGCTGCCTTGCGCAGCGCCAACGAACCAGTTTGACTGAACCCACATTTTGGTGCCGTTCTCAGAGATGTACTTTGATGGAATGGTGGTAGCGTAACCACCGTTCTTGGGCGTCGAGGTATTGGTTCCGAACCATGGAGTTGCTCCAAAGTCTTTCCATTCGAACAGGGCGAATGGGCCCCATGGCTGAGGGGCTTCGTAAAAGTTGAACGTATAGTCTGTCCAACTCGTGTAAATATACCGGTCTAATGGAGCGTTATACACCACGCTGCCTTGAGAAATGACCGAATATCCGTCAGGTGTCTGGCCTCCCGGATACACCCTGGTCGTGTCTCGCAGAACAGCCTTTCGAGAGGACATGCCCTTGCTCCATGCAGGGCTGCCAGATGTTCCGCTGAAGAACTCCCATTTAGATATGTCCTGAATCGCAGATATTGGTGCACGAGCTAAATAGACTTCCTGCGGATCCGGCACAGTCGAGACGACGGAATCGCGCCAATTGTAGTCGAAACCATAAGCATACACGTACTTGGCACCATCAGGTCCCAGGACGAAGGCGTGCGAATTGCTTTTGCCGAAGTCAAGAAAAAACACCGTCGTGAAAGTATGGTTCGTGAACATTGGTGCTTTGGTAGCTGTCCAAGTCACTCCATAGTCTGTGGATCGAACAATGCTCGCAGCCGGAACATCGTTGAAGGCCTTCGTCAGTGCAGCCATTGCCGGTGCGTTGGGGGGATTGCTGGCGTACGGGATCGGGCATATGGATGGTGTGAGCGTGATGAGTGGCTGGCGATGGATCTTCATCATTGAGGGCATTCCGAGCGTCGTGCTGGGCGTGGTGACGTATTTTATGCTGCCGAATGATGCTGGCTCGGCGTACTTCCTGAGTGATGCCGAGAGGGCACTCATGGAGGTATGCAGGAGGAGGGCGTATGGGAGCACCAAGAGCAGTAAGGATGTGAGGGGGAAGGATGTCTTGAGGGCGTTTACGGACTGGAAGGCCTGGGCTTTTTATGTTGCGCAGTTTGGGGTTGATACGATGCTTTACGGTGAGTTTCTTTGGACTTATTGTGTAGTTTTACGGCTTGAGTGCTTTGAAGAAGTTTGAAAGTCAGAGGACCTGTGCTGACTTTCATTAGGATTCTCGACTTTCCTCCCGACCATCATCCAGGCATTGGGGAGATGGTCTACTGCGCAAGTCCAGCTCCTCACTATACCGTGCTACTTCCTTGGCGCGGCAACCTACATGGCCACGGCCTACCTATCCGATCGGCTCCAGATGCGCGGTCTCTTCTGCGTCATCTTTAGCACGGTCAGTGTTGTGGGATACGCGGCCCTTCCCGTTTCGTTTCCCGTTTCGCATTTTTCCTTCTCCGCTTGATTTGCTTTCTTGCCTGTGTATCTTTTTTCTTCGCTCTAGCTTCACTGCCATCCCTACCGAATGACTTGCGCTTTTTGTCTCTGTTTATATTGAACAGTCTGCTAATACAGTGCACAGCCCCAAGCCAGATCAGCCGCGCTATATCTGGGGACACGCCGTTTGCCTCGCGATGGTGGGCATGGGCACAGCCATCTATGGGTTCCTGTGGTACTGGTTCTGGAGAGAGAACGGAAAGCGGCAAGCCGGCGTGATGAGTGAGAAGCATTGCGGTATGGAAGAGGAGGAATTGATGGAACTGGGGGATGATTCGCCGAGGTTCAGATATACCATCTGACGAAATGAGAAGCACAGCATTTGCTTTTAGATGATGGTGAGATGGCTTTGAATAGACATAGACGCATATGTGCGAGATATAGTATAGAACGTGATTACGATAGACGAACATAAACTCCTCATGCACATAAGTTGGCGTTTGTCGCCATTAGAATCAGCAACAGAACAGCCAACCGTTAATGTAAGCCCTTTTACCATCTACACGGACAATGATCAGGTTTGCGGTTCTGTTGGATCGTTTGACTCTAACTTTATTCTTAAATTGACTCTTTTCCTGCCAGATTGCCTCCCTGTCCTTGGTATCTTGCTTTCCTGGGTTGTGCGCCTCCAAACATTCCATGCACCATCCATGCCAGACATGGCCTTGCCCGCCCTTATCTGACCGGGCTCTATCAGAGAGAGGGCAAATGACAAAGCAAAGGTAAATAATTGACAAAAGAGAAAGAAATCAGAAAATGACAAAGCATAGGAAGCATTACAGTACCATCACTGTCAAGCGCGCCACCCTCTAAAACACTCCAGGCGAGAAATCCAATATATAGCCTTGTCTAAACTCTGCAGCACATCCTGCACAAACGCAGCTTGTGCAGGGTCTTCATTCACATAATAATCGCGATCCTCCTCGCTCTCAAATTCAACGACAAATGCGTGCGTGGAGCCGTGCTGAGATAAAAGGTTAGCAGCCGATATTCGTCGGGGCCGGCTCAACCACAGAATGTCTCTGAACTGAGCCCGTGTCCCCGGGTCGCGATTCGGTTAGAAATATGACGTACTTGCATGCCCTCTATGCTATTGTCGAGACCGCCGACTGAGGACTTTATGTATAGTTTTTGGGAATATGGATGGAGGCATTTGTGGCGGAGATTGAGCATTTTATTGTTTAGCTTGGGCTTGTCAGTATGTTTCTTGGCAATATTGACCTTTTGTTTGCCGTGTAGGGTGACATGATGACTTGAATGTGAGATGTTCTCACCTCCTGCCATTGCTTGGCTGTCTGCCCCTCTTTGAATTGGAATAGGACGATGTGTATGACTGGTGCCATAGTGCGTAATGTACAAATGCAAGTGTAGACGTACGACAGCTCAGCGCATTTGGGAAATGATCAGCCCATCTATGTCAAAGTCGAAGAAGATGCACGATATTAGGGCTATACCAAACGATAATCTCGGGAAAAAAAATCGTAGGGTTGTGAATTGGATTCGCCTGCCGTTTATGTAGTCTTTCCTATCCTCCGTCGACCTTCGGCCCCGTGCCTCCCCATTGCGGCGCCGAAACGTTTCGGACCACGGAGTGCCGCCCTTTGACTTTGACCATGTCGTCACGATGGACTAGGCTGGGACGGCATGAGCTAGGCTACACGACTGTAAGATACAGTCCCGGCAGGATAGATTCAGTTCACGCGCCAGGTGTCAAAAAGACTAGCCTCGTCTTTCAAGACACTGATCCCGGGGAAGATACAGTCTTCGATGCCTAGCCATGTGAGCTGCGCTATCGATCATGGCTTCTTTGCTTGCACAAGCCACGTAGAAGGGTAGTATTATGTCTCAGATCCTGCTTCCCATGTGCACTTTTCATTTCGGCTCACAAGAAATTCAAGTGGCAGGACACGGCGCCATAGACGGGAGGTGCCCATCGTAGCTGTGTTGGCGCGACAAATGTCGGGACTTGATCGGTTGGCACCGTCTCCATGGACACCAGGACTACAATGTCACCGGATCGAAGGAGGGTTGCAGCCTAGCTGTTTCCTTTCTCAAGTCATCAAATTCAAGATTATTTCTTTCTGTACTTGACTCTGGTCAGTTCTGTCCGAAGCAAATGCTTCCGACTCGAACACAGCCAGTTACCAGCCCTCCACACCTCAAACTTTCCCGTTTTGCCCGACATCTAACCACCCGTCTAAGATCGTGCATGGCGACGGGAACTTTTTCCGTCGTGCTAATGATGGTAGGTGAGGCCATGAATCTGCCCGAAATCCTCTTTGTCAATCTATCAATCATGGGCACACCAAGCATGAGAAAACTGGCACAAAAGCTTCCACGGTGACAGTAATGAAAACGTGTATTGACAGTATCGACTACCTGGATGTAAATGACTGTATATCCCAAACCAAAAACCTGCCATCGCTGAGTGTCATATTAAAGGAGCGTGCGCGACACGGTCGCTCTATCTCCCGCAGCCTCAGTACTACCGGCCCTTCACGAATTCTTCCGTAATGCTTTTATTCTTTTGTTCGATTTCGGGCGGAAAGACCAGCTTTCGCATCCCTTTTATTTAATTGCCCGTATTCATTCTTCCTTCCCTTTACAGCCATGTGTTGAATATGGTCAATGCAAAGCCGACCTAGAGCAGTATCAACCCATACGTAACCAGCCCAACCACGATGGTGAGCTTCCGCAAACCAGGTTGCGAGGGCCGTCTACCAGCGTTGGCGACAGGATTAGGGATTGTGGTCTTCGGGGCACCGGTCATAGTCGGCGCGCCTGTTGTGGTGGTATTGTTGTGGTGGTGGCTTATGCTGGTCGTCATCTCCGTCGTCTCTGATGGAGATGTCGTCGTTGTCGCCGCAACTGTCGATGACATGTCCATTGATTCCATTGCCGTAATATCCATGGAGACGGCGGACTCGGAAGCGGTTGTCTGCGTTTGCGCAAGTGCGAGTCCAATCATGGTCACAATGACAGTGAGCAGATTGAACATCTTGCCAGCCATGATGATGGTCTTTGCTTTGGAAGGACGTGTGAGTGCGAAACAGTGGAAGGGAGTACACGACTCTTGCATGCCAAGTTCTTTTACAGCCAACAAAAAGCAGGAAGGATTCAGAGTCTTTCGTACTCTTAAAGCTATCGAGTCCTCAGTCTGTCGAGTCGTCGCGTTTGAAGTCTGCGCTGTGTAGGAAAAAAAAGAATCTGATGGTGTCGACCAATCTGTTTACTTGAGATCTGCAATAGTAAGTGATGAGATGGGAAATGTTTCCAGACCCTCCCGGGCTCCCCTCTTTCTTTATATCAAGACCGACTTGCACTCACTGCTTGTTTGCTCAACGTTCGTGTCTTGGTGTCTCAAATAGCACTGCACGCGCTCTCGGCTTCGAATGAATAGAGCCAGGTTTCGTACTCCAAGCCCACCACAAGGCATGCAATCAACGAAGTCGCAAGTCGTCAATCCATGGTCACGAGCGCCATTGCT